>CBVK0102260113.1:0-41852 GCA_900067695.1 Picea abies | reverse complement strand
GCTCTTCCGATCTCACTCACATGCTTAGAATGCATGCAAAGTGCTCAAAATGCTGAGTGTTTACTTAAAAAACTTAATTCTATGGGTAAAACAAGGTACCCAAAACAATATGGCATGGCTATGTAAAATGTAAACTTAATACATAATTTCCATATTTCATGTCCTAATTTGAATTCATTTTCTAGCCCCTGTGTGCATTTTCATAACAAATGATGCATTTCTAGAGTTAATGAAAAACGTGTAAATCAAACGAAATGCATATTAAATGATTTATAATTTGTAGATGGAGAATATTTTTGAGAACTTGATCATATGGGGTTGTAGTCCACTTGAGATAATTCATGCATAAACCGTCATATTTCACCATAGGTGATTGTGTAATGTCAAGTCTACATCTTTCTAAGCCACTCTGGCTTGATTTGTCCTTCGGTGTAATGTGGCAATTTTGTGGTATTTTTGCACAACAATAACATTTTTTATTTAAAGTGGAAATATAACAATGTATATAGATCAAGAATGTTCTAAGGAACACTAAGAAATTTGGAAATCGATATTTTAAACTTTGAAAATCTTAGGCATGCATTTTGGTAGAAACAAGTTAAAACATGCAAAAACAATGAAATAGCTAAATTGGCAAATTGACAAAATGCACCTAGAGATTAGTTTTGAAAATATGTGACATGGATTTTGTAGGAAATGTCAATTCATCCATGTAATTTTGTATTCTACATGGAAATCATTTAAGAGTGTCCTATGTGAATTTTTCTAACCCCTCTTGGGATGAATTGAGCTTTGTTTATTTTACCAAATTTCAAATTTTAACAACAATGAGCATTTTTATCAACTAGAATGCATTTTTAAGCTTATGGAAAGATATGTTATGGATGGTGGCATGTCTTTCATGCCTCAAAAAACTTCAAATGTGCATTTATAATGCAAGGAGTGAATTTTATTTATATTATGCATGTATTCTACTTTTCGCTATGAAGAGCAATGATGTAACCAGTTTTAGATTGATCCATTTTGGGCCTCTAGCTACCATGAAGTTCACCAATCTTGTGAGTAAGATCAAAGAGACAATCTAGGTCATGGATTTAGCCCAATATCCTTTTATGAAGATAAATGAAAACACACCTCATATTTGAGAAAATGGAGGTTCAAATTCTTCCAAAAGACTACATCCATGACTATTGGCTCCTACAAACTAAGGAACACATTACAAAGAAAATAAAACAATAATAACAAGAAAAATTAAAAATTAAAAAATGCATTGTTTAACGAGTGAAAGAATATTAAAAGAAACCCTACAAGATAGGTATTTTCATACATCCTTGGCATTGTTCCTTCATGAATATACTAATGTACTATTTCATGTGTATCTATCACCATGCCTACATAATTAGAAATATATCTATTCTCTTTTCTTTTTTTCTATTGTTCATATATTTTGATGTCATTTGTTATCCCATTTGTTATCTTTTGAACACATGTTCAAGAATTTTTCCATGTCTAGTATGGCTTGAAAAAGGGTTATCATTAAAAATATGTATAAGATATTGTACTTCATGTGCAACTTCAATGACCCCAATTATTTAGATCCATATGCCACTATGACGCCAAATATCACCTCTAAAGGGCCTATGTGGTGGTTTCATGCCTTGTTTATGGCCCCTCATATATGGAAGTTTCATTTATATGCTAAGGCAGTTGTTTTCCTTTATTCACCATGGACAAGGCCCCTAGACCCATCTTGTGGGTGTAAAATATATTTAATGATGCCAATATCCTAATGAGAGTCCAAAGATCTCCATTAGAGAAATCCTGCGGTGATTTGAGGCCTATTCATGGCCCCTGATCCCTACAAGATTCATTCAGGGCTTAAGAACCTTGTTTTCTTCCTCAAATGATGATCAAGGCCCTGAGACCCATACCTAGTTTGGAAAGCATCCTAAGGGTGTGAATATCACTATTAGAGGTCAAAGATTCCCTTTAGAGGGCCTGTGTGGTGGTTCAAGGTATCATTCATGGTGCAAAGCCCTAAAATCTTCACTTAAGTTCCTAATTAAGGCCTTCTATTTCCTCTCCCAACCATGATTAAGGCCCTCAAACCCATCCCTAGAGCACAAAACCTCACAAATGACACCCATAACCTACTCAAAGGCCAAAGGCCCACTTCATAGGGAATATGCATGGTGGTTTAATACCTCATTAATGGGCATGTGATAAATAATTTGTATTATATAGACTTGGGGTAATAATTTATATTATATAATATATATTGATTTAATTAAAAACAAATAATAACAAAACATAAAAAATAAAAATACAAAACAAAAAAAATAAAAACAAAAAACAATATATATTATATAGTATATATTAATTATATTTTAAATAAATTAAAAATAAATAATAAAAAAACATTATTAAAATAAAAACAAAACAAAACAAAACAAATTTCAAAACTCATAACACAACATTCATCCTCGCCCCCATTCCATTGATGATTACAACAACCATAGAGAGCAACGAAATTACCCCACACCCATTCCATTCATGCCAGCAACCACAAAGAGCATCCATTAAACCTCCCACAAGAGTGGAGACAACAACCCTAGGTGCACGAGAGAAACCATAGCCAGCGAAATCCCACGTGTAGGAGTGAAGACATTCACAGAGGCAAAGAAATGTGCCCTATCCAATGCCCAAACCCATGCAAGAGTCGAGATATTCAAGGCTGGGTCGTAGCTTCCATTTGGACATCGACGGAGGCAGAGGATCCCCATCCGTCCAAACTCTAAAAATGGTAATGGCTCTGATCCTGTAATTGCTGCTAAAAATGCTAAAAATGGTTTAGAATGTCATTAAGTGGTATTTGCATTTCATTTAAGAGTCTGTGTGGTTCTCTCTCTCCCGATCAAGGGATTTGATAGCTCTGTGTGGTTCCCAAATTTATTTTGAACTGATATCCTAGCACTCCAAAACCACAAAAAATTGAAACCTGGGATAATACCTTCCAAACCCTATATTTCTCTATTTCTAAAAATTGAAATTTCAATGGTGCTTTGGATATCACAATGGTGCTTTGTCTTTCACATTCGATTTCTAAACTAGCCTATTTGATACCAATATTGTTTCATAATCTCAATAACCAAAATGCATCTTTGATAAATTTTGTTGCAGCAACATAGCGTGCCTTTGAACTATAAGAGGAAATGATGGTTTGTTTCTTACTCATCGACCTCACTAATCATTGGAACAAATAAAATACATTTTCACTTGTGGACATTTTCTTGTCCACATCTCCAACCCAATCTTCATCGACAAACCCATGTAAGTCAAAACTATCATTACCTTGATCTTGATGACTAAGACATAGACGTTGGTTCCTTATACATACGATAATATTATTTTAACAACCATCCAATGTTCCTTTCTTGGATCAAACATAAATATGCTCCCTATTCCCACTAAAGAAGGTGGAATTCATTCTCACATGACCTCAAGAGGGTTGATCCTCATTTCCCTAGTAACTTGCAAGCCTCCATGTTTAGGGACCAATTGTACAAGAATTCATTGAGGAGGGTCAATATCAATTAGATATAGCTTATGTTCAACCCCCCTCTCCTTTTGTACCCTACAACAATAGTATTCTTGGATGAAGATAATGAAAGGGAAGACTGGAAAAAGGTGTAGAAAGATCCTAGGTACCATGGAAATGGTGACACTAGCAATTTGTGGCAAATGATTTGAAGAAGGATTGTAGAGATTAGCAATAGTTAATTAGTAAGAAAGGAAGTAGCAGTAGCTACATCATCATTTTTGTTTTCACAAGGGTGTGAAAAAAATTAATTTGGGAGGTGATGGCGGGCCTCCCAATTGTAGTATCATGAGGCCAATTTTTAAGATATTTTGATCATGTTTGTACTCTATGAGACCTCTATTGACCATGATTAATATACTTGTGTTGGGTTTTGTGTAATTTATTGATTATGAAACGATTTGGATGATTGAGTGGTTGTTGTATCTTATTTTAGATATCATTTTGATGATTTCATGCACGCCTAAGGCACCACTAACATATGGTTCAAGAAGGTTGAAGTTCAAGGATGCCCTTCACCAACATTGCATGAGAGAAAATGGGGATTGTGTCCCCCTCATCAACCTCCAAGGATTTACAATCCTACAATCACCCAAGGAACCTAATCCATCGTCATATCCATTTAAATCACTAAATGGGAGAGGATAACCTAGAAAAAAATAGGTATGTAGAAGATGAAACTATGTGATTTGAGCAACTATGCAACTATGCAACTTGAGAAACTTGATATTGAGCTTACTTATGAAAATTATGCAACTATGCAATTTTATGCAACTTTATGCAACTATGCAACTTATGCAACAAGACTTTGATGATATTCTAACTTGATATTGAGCTTACTAAGGAACACAACACCATTTCATCTAATATCTCATTAATGAATGGAATAGGGAACTTCTCCTTGATGGTGATTTTATGAAGTTTTCTATGAAACTATGCAACTTATGCAACTATGCAACTTATGCAACTTATGCAACTTATGCCATAACGCCAACGCCAACTTATGCCATAAATTTATATTGAGCTTACTAATGAACACAACGCCATAATTTATGGAAGACTAAGTCATTGGCATTTATGGAAGACTAAGTCATTGGTATTTATGAAGACTAAGGTCTAAACAAGTCCACACATACCCACTACATTTCCTAAATACGAATGCACATATTTATGAGTTGTGAGCTAAATAATATAAAAAAACTTCATTTTTGGGGGATTGGTTAATTTCTATAGATTATTTATTCCAAGATTCTCACACTTGACCAGATAACTTAACCAAATCTTAAGAGGGAATTTGAGGAAACAAGGCTTCATCATCTAGACCAAGGTGCAACAACATGTTTTTGAAGAAGTGAAGATGTTGAAGCTATGCACTACACATATGTTCTCCATATCCATAATAAAATAATGGTTCCTTTTCCATCCCCATGCTAACATATTCACCTCATTCCTTCAACGATTGCTTTCATCTAGAATCAATGGCACATGCCCTCACTAATGTCACCTTACAATTAATATTAGTGCCTTCAACGGTTCCTTTTCAAAATATTGATAATATCACCTCACCATCATCAATTCCTTTGATGGTTTCTTTTAACATCATCAGTTCATGTCTTCATTCATGTCACCTCATGATAATTCTACCTCTAATGCCCTCACTAGTTGTAGGCTAGCATTTCCAAATTTCACCCTCCCTCATAATAGTTTTTTCCTCTCACCTCTCTTTCCTTCACTAGTTCAACCCTAGTGTGGTATCCTCTCACCTCCTGTATCCTCTCTCTTTCACCTTTGCTTGAATGTTGTGCTCTCACAAAAAATTGAAATCCTTATGTGACATTCCTCTTATGAAACAAGGATTTGTATCATTTTTTCTTTATTACATTGTTATTTTCAGTGTTTTACGCACAACATATATTCACAACATGTGGGTTCATAATTAAAAACCCCCCTTTATGAATGAATTATGTGATAAATTTTTGGTCAACAAGTGGAAGCCTCCATGATCCTTATGAGTATTCAAGATGTGTATGGTGGTCTCTATAATCATAAAAGTTTAGAAATGATGACATTTGATTGAATTTTGTATAGGTGTACTAAGTGAACTATGACATTTGCATAGTATTTTTAAAATTTGGGTCATTTTGCTTCCATTTATCCAGATAATTAGCTCATACTTTTTGTCATTAGTAGTACTCCACACATACTAATCTATCAATAAATTATTTCTTTTCTTAAAACCTCTTTCTCCTTCCTATAGCTAGTTTTCATTGAAGTTGAAATTCTTGCATTTCATTTTCCTCTTGCATGGTTTAAAGAAACGAGTCAAAATGCCATCAGTTTCATGACCACTCCTTTGAGTAACAACAACCTAAAATCAAGCGCTAATTAAAATTTATCTAGCAAATTTTCTAGGGCTCTTCAAGCCCATCTTAGCTTAGGTGTAGAGATTTGGAATAGTATTGTGAGAATAACTTTCCAAAGCTTCTAAACAAACATAAATCCTTGAGTTAGGGAGTGAAATCCAGTTGTTATATCACTGACTTTGGGAATCCCTTCTAAGACAAGGGTTAATCACGAGGTCGCATTGGGCCCCTCAGAGTAATCAACCTTGCTTTGTTGGTCTTGGTGTCGACTGTCGGTTGTCACCCCTCTGCTTTGGTATAGTAAGTGGTACCATAGAGGCCATAATCTTTTAGACTTCCTACACAAGGTGACATCACAGGGAAGGTGGTGTTGTACCTAGGATCGACGTTGGCTAGACTCACTTGGACTCCTTGGAGGGTTTCCCACTACTCGGTGAGGTAACTTGCACTAGGGCATTAGTTCATTAAGCAGGTTGTCAGTGTAACTTTCCCACCTACTGAAACTCAACCCCTTCGTGCATCGATTCTGCAATGTTGGATTCCATCACCAACTAGTACTTCTTTGTGAGAAGGTTTGTTTGCATGCTTGACTCCTAGATTAATTAGTGTGTGTTGTTTTTTCTCCTTAGTTGGCCTTAGGATTGAGTTTGTGTCTAATGGCATCAGTTCTAGGTTAATTCCTCATTTGATCAATACAAAATATGGATACCATTAAAATAAAAGGGAATAAAGAGTTAACAAATAGCTCATACCTAACTTACATCTTATAAGACTAACGAAGCAACATTTTTTAGTTCTGTGAGATGTTGAAAGCTTGTTTAGGCATGGAATAGGTGACCACATTGTCCATCCTCTCCTGAGGCGTGGCTTCATAAATTGGACCTCTAAATCCAAATGTTGCATTGTTTCTTACTGAGAAAATCACTAGTTATCGAAATCGATGAAAAAAACAACTTCCGAGGGTTGGAACTGGGAGAGAGTGGTGCTCTACTTAAAATCTTATCCCATTAATCCATCGAAGTCGACAGTTCCTCAATCCGAGTCTCGATTTTTGTTTTATGCCCAGTTGCAAGTCATATCCCAAAAGCAATTCCTCCTCAGGGCATAAAAGCCTAACAGAGCAATATTTTTTAGTTCCGTGAGATGTTGCAAGCTTGTTTATACATGGAATATGTGACCACATTGTCCATCTACTTCCGAGGCACGCTTTCATAAATTGGATCCTTTAATCCAAATGTTGCATTACTTCAAACTGAGCAAAACACTAGTTCTCGAAACGGTTGAGTACTACAAATTCTGAGGCATGGCACCTAGGAGTGAGGGGTGCTCTAGCTAAAATCCTATGCCAAGAATCCAAAAAAGACGATGGTTCCTCAATCCGAGTCTCAGTTTTCATTTTATGCCCAGTTGCAAGTCACATCCCAAACCATTTCGGGGACTCTTCGCAATTCATCCTTGGGGCATAAAAGCCTAATGGAGCAACATTTTTGAGCTCCCTGAGATTTTTCATGCTTGTTTAGGCAATTACTAGGTGACCACATTGTCCATCCACTCTCAAGGCATGGTTTCGTAAATTGGACCCCTAAATCCAAATGTTGCATTGCTTCTTACTGAGCAAAGCACTAGTTATCGAAATCGATGAAAAAAACAAAATCTGAGGGGTTGGAACCAGGAATGAGGGGTGATCTAGCTAAAATCCTATGCCAAGAATCCAACAGAGATGACGGTTCCTCAATCCGAGTCTCATTTTTCATTTTTTTCCCAGTTGCAAGTCGCATCCCTAACCATTTCAGGGACTCTTGGCAATTCATCCTCGAGGCATAAAAGCTTAACGGAGCAACATTTTTGAGCTCCATGAGATTTTGCATGATTGTTTAGGCATGGAATAAGTGACCACATTATCCAGCTGCTCCTGAGGCATGGTTTCATAAATTGGACCCCTAAATCCAAATGTTTCATTGCTTCTTACTAAGCAAAGAACTAGTTATCGAAATCGATGAAAAAAACAAAATCCAAGGGGTTGGAACCGAGAGTGAGGGGTGCTCTAGCTAAAATATTATGCCAGGAATCCAACAGAGATAATGATCCCTCAAACCGATTCTTAGTTTTCATTTTATGCCCAGTTGCAAGTCGCATCCCAAACCATTTCAGGGACTCTTGGAAAATTCCCTCTTAGGGCATAAAAACCTAACGGAGCAGCATTTTTGAGTTCCGTGAGATGCTACAAGATTTTTTAGGCATGTACTAGGTGACTATATTTTCCATCCGCTCTCAAAGAATGGTTTCTAGCATAGACCCCCAATCCTCAGAATCGAGGTATGCTCAGGATCATTTTAAATCTTCCCTCCTAAGTCTGATTGACTCTTAGGTTCCTCCAGAAGGAATCCTACACACACACAACAACAGTGTTTTGCCACAAGTCCTTATGAGTATGCCCTGTGTGAACCAATACAAAGCACCACTCAACTCCCCTGACCACAATAAAATGATCGCACCCTTTTTCCTTATCAGGACTTTCCTTTTCTTTCCTTTTCGGTATTTCGGGTTTTGCGATTTCATGAATCCTGTTGTCAAGGTTCTTGACCTTTCCACCTTCCGAAACCCGAAATGTCGATTTTCCCAAAATGCTTGGCCACGTCCTCCTACACAGTTGTATTGCACTTCGCGACTTCAGGAGTTCCAGAAAAAAGAATCTCAACCTCTTGTCTTCGCAACTGCTGAAATGCCGAAACCCAAAACATTCAACAAAATACTAGCTTCTAGTGGAACTTTTCACCTTTTCGGGGTTTCGAACTTCACGATTTTGCGAGTCCTGATGTAAGGCTTCTGGCTCTCTAACCTCCATAACCCAAAATTCTGAAACAATATATCCAACGGGATCAACGACTATAAGCCTCCATTCGATCTGATGGCCCACATGATTTCAAACTTTTGGGTACCGGGAGTCCAAGACTCTCGATCCCAGAACACCGTCCTCTCAGGTTGCCGAACCCCGAAACACCGAATTGCCGAAATGCCACTTCACACTATTTTGCATTTCACAATTTCAGGGGTTCTCATGTGAAGTGCTCGAATTCTTGTCAATGGGAATGCAGAAATCTTGATTTTCGAAATGTCGAAATACCGCTTCACAATATCCCAAATCTCGCAACTTCAAAATTCTAAGTGCAAGGGCCCAAGCTCCTTGTCCTCAGGACTTCCGGTATTTCAAATCCCTAATTATCGAAATCTTGAAATTCACATCAAGTTCTGTCGCAACTTGCGACTTCGGGTCTTTCACTCCACTGTGTCCCAATCGCTTGGCCTCAGGTCCTCCGAAATGCCAAACTCCAAAATTCTGAAATGTCGAAATTTTTGCTCTTCGCCTTAACACGCGATAATCCACTTCATGCTTTGGGGGTTCAAGTGACCAAGGGTTTAATTCACACTTTGGACTTACAAATCCCGAAATGCCAAAATGATCTCAACGGTCCAATGATCAAAATCAATGGTCCACATTGAATCCTGCCTTTTGAAGGTGGATCTATCCAACACTTAAATTCCCTTGCAGCTTTCTTAGATCCTACAGTTCTCGCTATTTCAAGAGTTCACCTCGAAGAATTTCGACCCTTCAGTTTCCTCCTCAAGAAGCTCTGGCTCAAAATCGACTCTGCAATCCTTCTCTGAGACGTGACTTCTGCATAACAACTTGAACTTCCTTCTTTCTCTTGAATGATTCAAAGGCCCTAACCCTTCTGATCTTTCTTCACAAACTCAGGTCTTCAAGGAGATTCCTGCACGTACTCCTTATGTCAATCCTCCAAATACTTTAGCGTACTTGAACTCACGACTCTGTGCACTTTCTCTGCAACAGCAGTCCTTCAACCTCCCAACCTTAGTTGATAAGTTTTAAGGTCTCGACCAGCCTGCGCACACCTTGCACAGCTTATGTTCTTGTCTTTCACTTCTACTGGAATGAGAACAATGGTATCCCTCCTAAGATTTCAGAGATAAACTTTGAAACTTCGTCAACGCACTCCTTGCGGACGTTTCACTGCACTCCTTGCAGGAAATTCTCTTAGGAATAGAAACAATTGAAACGCATTCTCTTTCTCTCTCAGACTTCAAACATTTAACATGAAATCATACATAAACACAATATTAAAGCAAGTGCATAGCCAGAGAGAATAAACAACTATAAGCATACCATTCACGATGTATAAACAGAAAACACCATAACACCATGAGTCTGAATCAAAGCTTCATATATTAATTCAAGCTTCTGTACATGGGTTCTCCTCTACAACTCCTCTGCTATAGCTCTCTTCTTCTCTATTATAATGTGATTAATTGATCTAATTCTGATTGATACAATGATACAAAGATGAGGGTGTCTATAGTCATTTTCCCTCATGTTCCTAAAACTGTCAAATCTAGAATTTAAATCTACCTACTTTCATTAACTATGCATAAATGCCTTAACTTTCTACAGATGAGAGCAATCGCTCATGCTATTTTTACAATATGCGAGTATGCCTCCCTTTAACCATTACATTTAATGTTTTCAAAAATATCTCGAAATGTGAGAAAATAAAATGCATGTTGCGCTTTCCAGCTGTCTTTTTCCTCCATGCTCGCTTGACTGCTTACGATGCTCCTGCATCATACTCCCTCGCTTGAAAATTTTCTTGAACTCTTGTTCATGAGTTCTTGCATAGTCTGCCCATGCTTCTGAATTTCTTCTTCATTCTCCCAACTGGCATCTTCAATTGGATGTCCCTTTTATTTGACCAAGTATTCAAAATACTTTTTTCTCCTGGTCCTCTTGTTGATTCTCTTGTCAAGTATACTCTCCATCTGTGTCTTTTCAGCTACAGGCATTTGTTCAACCCATTGAACCTTTGTCTGTTCACTATCTGTTCCTGCTTCTTCAGCTCTATAAGGGTACAAATCTGAGATGTTGAATATCAGTGAAATTTCGATCCCATCGGGTAATTCAATCTCATATGCATTTGCCCCAAATTTCTTTATGATCTTGCATGGTCCAATCTTCTTCATTTTCAGTTTGTTATATGTTCCCCTTGGGAACCTTTCCTTCCTCAGATGTGCAAGAATAAGATCACCAACTTCAAACTGAAGCTCTTTCTTGTGTTTATCTTCTCTATGCTTGTATTCCTGGTTTGAATTTTTCTATCGCTCCTTCATTCTACTGTGAAGCTCCTTCATCGCTTCTGCAAAATCCTCTACACTAGCACTTCTGAATTCAGCTTGTTCCAAATCCTTCAATTATGAAACTCCCCTTGGCTGCATTCCATACACAATTTGGAATGGACTCTGCCCTATTCTTCTATTGAGTGGATCATTGTAAGCAAATTCCACCTGTGGCAGAATGTGGTCCCACTAACTGTGGTGTTTAGTCACTAGGCTCCTTAGAAAATCTCCCAAGCTCCTGTTCACAACTTTTTTTTGCCCATCCGTTTGAGGATGATAAGCTAAGATAAATGACAATTTTGTCCCCATCTTCTTCCATAAAGTCCTCCAGAAATCTCCCACGAACTTGGTATCTCGATCTGAAACTATACTCCTTGGCAAGCCGTGAAGTCTGACAACTTCCTTGAAAAACAGGTTCACAATATGTGTTGTGTCGTTGGTTTTCTGGCATGGTATGAAATGTGCCATTTTTGAAAATCTGTCTACCACCACAAAGATTGAATCAAATCCTCTTTGTGTCCCTGGCAGTCCCAATATAAAATCCATGCTCACTGCATCCCACAGCCTCTCAGGTATGGGTAATGGCTAGTATAACCCTGTGTTCTGCCTTTTTCCCTTTGTGTGCTAACAAATTCTACATATGTCCACAAATTTCTTGACATCAGTCCTCATTCCTGGCCAAAAATATGAGCCATTCAATTTTGAGAACATTTTTTCATGACCGAAATGTCCGACCAATCCTCCACTATGTTTTTCTTTCAGCAAATTCTCCCTCGTGGAGCATTTTGGAATACATAACTGATTTCCTATGAATAATAATCCATCATGGATCATATATTCATTCCACTGGATTTTGTCCCTAAGAATTGGATTCTCAGATGCCTCATACGCCTCTTTAAAATCTGGATCGTCTTTGTACATTTCTTTGAGATTATCAAAACCCAAAGTTTTGACTCTAAATTCCTGCATAAGCAAACATTTCCTGCTCAAAGCATCAACAACTTTGTTAGCAGTTCCAGAAATATGTTTAATTACAAAAGTAAAATTCTACATGTATTCAACCCATTTAACATGTCTTTGGTTCAACTTCTCCTATTGAGTCACGAATTGTAAGGCATGATTATCACTGTACAAAACAAACTCTTTAGGAACCAAATAATGCCTCCATTTCTTCAGCGCTTGTATGAAAACATAAAATTCCTTGTCATATGTTGAGTATTTGAATTTTGTTTCATTCAGTTTCTCACTGAAGTATGCAATCGGTCTATCATTTTGGCTCAAGACCGCTCCTATTGCAAACCCACTGGCGTCACACTTGACCTGAAATGTTTTACTGAAATCTGGCAACACCGGAATTGGTTGTTCAGTAATCTTTTTCTTCAGCAATTTGAAACTCTTTTATGCTTCCTCTGTCCAATGAAAAGATTTGTGTCTTTTCTTCACCGTGTCCATCATTGGTGCGCTAATTCCACTAAAATTTCAGATGAATTTCCTGTAGAAACTAGCTAAACCATGGAAGCTTTGAACTTCAAACACACTTTTTGGCGATGGCCAAATCTTAATCGCTTCTACCTTTTCCGGATCCATCTTCAACTCATTTGCAGAGATAACAAAAACCAAATAAATGAGTTATGTCCTCATAAATGTTGATTTCCTTATGTTTATCAGCAATTTCTCTTGCTGTAATCTCCTCATCACTGTAGCTAAATGCTACAAGTGTTATGCTTCTGTTTTTCTGAAAATTAATATATCGTCAAGATATACGATGAAGAACTTCCCGATAAACTCCTTCAGGACTTCATTCATCAATCTCATGAAAGTACTGGGCGCATTTGTTAAGCCAAACAACATAACAAGCCATTCATACATCCCCTCATTCGTCTTGAATGTTGTCTTCCATTCATCACCTTCTCTCATACGAATTTGATGATATCCGCTTTTCAAATCAATCTTTGAAAAAACTTTGCTCCACTCAAGAAATCCATCAAATCATCCATCCTTGGTAATGGAAATCTGTATCTGACGGTAATCTTATCGATTTCCCTTGAGTCTGTACACATCCTCCAGCCTCCATCTTTCTTTGGGCTGAGCATTGTTGGAACAGTGCATGGACTCAATCTTTCTCTAATTGATCCTTTGTCCATTAAATTCTGGACTTGTCTTTTGACCTCTTCATTCTCTTGCGGCGTCAATCTGTATGCTACCTTGTTTGGTAAACTAGCTCCAGGCATAATATCGATGTGATGACTTATACTCCTAATCGGTGGTAACGAATGAGGTAGTTCATCCACTACTATATCAGTGAACTCTTCCAGCAACTTCTGGATTTCCTCTGGTAAATCATCCACTCTTGTACTGGTCAAAACAATTCTAGGCTTCCTAACCACAATGAATTGTGTATCTTCCTTCTTCTTAACCTCCTTAAGAAGTTCCTTCCCACTCATGAGAAGTACAGTGTTGCTCACTTCTGGTTTCGTTTCTTTATCCTTAATCAGCAACAACATGTGAGTTCTCCCTTTTTCTTTAGGGTGTATGTGTTCTATATCCCATCATGAATCACAATCCTATCATATTTCCATGGTCTACCCAAAAATAGATGACAAACATCCATGGGAATGACATCACATAGTATTTCATCCTTATATCCTCCTATTTTAAATTCAACTAAACATTGTTTAGTGGCATTTACCTTATGTCCTTTTTGTAGCCACGAAACTTTGTATGGGCTCAGATGTTCAATAGTCTCCAGCTTCAACTTTTCTACCATCTTTGTAGAAACGATATTGTCTATGCTACCACTGTCTACGATGACTTTACATACCCTATCTTTGGTCTTGCAAGCAGTCTGAAACAATTTGTTCCTTTGGGCTGGGTTCTCTGCCTCTTTCTTTGGCTTCAAGAGAACTTTCCTCATCATCAGTGATCTTTCCCCCTTAGCATATTTTGCCTCAACATTCCGTCCTTGAGCTTTGAAAATGTGAGTCTCACCACCTTCTTTATTTCTGTCTAGACACTCATAAGATTTATGTCCATTTTTCCCACAGACAAAACATTTCACTTCACCACCTTTGCCTCTTCCTCTTCCTCTGGTCCGAGGAAAAGTATTTCTATCAGCATACTGTCCTCTCTGTGAGATTCCACCTCTTTCATGCTGAGTCTAAGGTTTCTTCCACTCTTCTTTAGGTTTTCGATTCCTATCTTGGGAAATTGTTTTGCCTCTGGCTTGACTTTTGCCTCGGCCTCTTTGACCTTGCTTTCGGCTCAGCTTCTCTTCAACTTTCAGAGCCATCTGATAAGCATATTCTACATTTATAAGGGTCATCATGCTCATCTCATCTTGAATGTCATATCGTAGACCATTCATGTACCTGGCAACCTTTTCATCATCACTTTTCCGATGACCTACTCTGATGTTGATCTTGTAGAATTATTCAGTGTACTCTTTCACTGTCATCAACTTCTGTCTCAAGTTTTGCATCCTCCGAAACAAAGTGATTTGATAATCCTCGGGTATGAATTTGGCTTTCATCTTTGCAACCATTCTATACCAACTTTTGATTTTCTGCTTGCCTTTGCAACATCTGTCAGCCTGCAGTTCATCCCACCATAATGTTGCATGCCCTTTAAGTCTTGTGATAGCATGTTTAACCTTCTTGTTTTCCTCAGCATCCTCATAGTCAAAGTATTTATCCAGATCTCTAATCCAGTCTAGAAGCTCTTCAACGTCCAAGTTTCATTCATATACTAGAATTTCCATTTTTTCCCTGGCACCTATCCTTGCAACAGCCCTGAATAGGTGTTCATTTGTTGCATCTTCAGCTACAACTTCTTCTCCTTCATTTCCAGCTTCATTTTCACTTTCAGCCTCGTTGATATCCCTAGCGTTGACTGTGTGCCTCTGTGATGTCTCCAAGGCATCAAGCCTAGCATGTAGTTCATGCATTTCCCTTTCCACTATTGGATCAGGCATTGGTCTATCTCTTCTTCTCGATGGCATGGCTGTAAATATTCTCTCTTCTCTGTTATAGAAAGCAAAGAACTCTTTCTATGCTCTGATACCACAATTGGTGTAGACCCCCAATCCTCAGAATCGAGGTCTGCTCAGGATCATTCTAAATCTTCCCTCCTGAGTTTGATTGACTCTTAGGTTCCTCCACAAGGAATCCTACACACACACAACAACAGTGTTTTTCCACAGGTCCTTATGAGTATGCCCTGTGTGAACCAACACAAAGCACCACTCAACTCCCCTGACCATAATAAAATGATCACGCCCTTTTTCCTTATCATAACTTTCCTTTTCTTTCCTTTTCGGGATTTCGGGTTTCGCGATTTCGTGAATCTTGTTGTCGAGGTTCTCGACCTTTCCACCTTCTGAAACCCGAAATGTTGATTTTCCTGAAATGCTTAGTCGCATCCTCCTACACAACTATATCGTGTTTCACGACTTCGGGAGTTTTGGAACAAGGAATCCTAACCTCTTGTCTTTGCAACTACCGAAACCCGAAACGTTCAACAAAAGACTGGCTTCTAGCGGAACTTTTCACCTTTTCATAGTTTCGGACTTCACGATTTCGTGAGTCCTAATGTAAGGCTTCCGGCTCTCTAACCTCCACAACCCCGAATTCTGAAACAATATCTCCAACAGGATCAACGGCTATAAGCCTCCATTCAATCCGACTGCCCATGTGATTTTGGACTTTCGGGTACCGGGAGTCCAAGACTCTTGATCCCAGAACACTGTCCTCTCGGGTTCCCGAACCCAAAAACACCGAATTTCCAAAACGCCACTTCACACTATTTTGTGTTTCACAATTTCGGGGGTTCTCATGTGAAGTGCCCGAATTCTTGTCAACGGGAATGCCAAAATCCCGATTTCTGAAATGCCGAAATACCGCTTCACAATATCCTATATCTCGCAACTTCAAAATTCTAAGTGCAAGGGTCCAAGCTCCTTGTCCTCAAGACTTCCAGTATTCTGAATCCTGAATTACCAAAATCCTGAAATTCACATCAAGTTCTATCGTGACTTGCAACTTCGGGTCTTTCACTCTGCTGTGTCTCGATCGCTTGTCCTCAGGACCTCAGAAATGTCGAACTCCGAAATTTCGAAGCGCTGAAATTTTTTCTCTTTTCCTTAACACACGATAATCCACTTCACGCATCGGGTGTTCAAGCGACCAAGGGTTTCTTCCACACTTCGGACTTACAAATCCAGAAATGATCTCGACGGTCCAATGATCAAAATCAACAGTCCATGTTGAATCCTTCCTTTCGAAGGTGGATCTGTCTAACGCTTAAGTTCCTCTGCAGCTTTCTTAGATCCTACGGTTCTCGCTATTTCGGGAGTTCACCTCGGAGAATTCCAACCATTCAGTTTCCTCCTCAAGAACCTCTAGCTCAAAATCAACTCTGTGATCCTTCTCTGAGACATGACTTCTTCACAGCAACTTGCACTTCCTGCTTTCTCTTGAATGATTCAAAGGCCCTAACCCTTATGAGCTTTCTTCGCAAACTCGGGTCTTCAAGGAGATTCCTGCACGCACTCCTTGCGGAAATCCTCCAAATACTTCAGCATACTTGAACTCACGACTCTGTGCACTTTCTCTGCAACAACAATCCTTCAACCTCCCAAACTTAGTTTACAAGTTTTAAGGTCTCGACCAGCCTACGCACACCTTGCATGACTTTTGTGATTGTCTTGCACTTCTACTGGAATGAGAACAATAGTATCCCTTCTGAGATTTCATAGATAAACTCTAAACCTTCGTCAACGCACTCCTTGCGGACATTTCACTACACTCCTTGTAGGAAATTCTCTCAAGAAGAGAAACAATTAAAACTCATTCTCTTTTCAAACTTCAAACATTTAACATGAAATCATACATAAACACAGTATTAAAGCAAGTGCATAGCCAGAGAGAATAAACAATTGTAAGCATACCATTCACCATGTATAAATAGAAAACATCATAACACCATGAGTCTGAATCAAAGCTTCATATATTAATTCAAGATTTTGTACATGGGTTCTCCTCTACAACTCCTCTGCTACAAATCTCTTCTTCTCTATGCTAATGTGCTTAATTTATCTAATTTTGATTGATACAATGATACAAAGATGAGGGTGTCTATAGTCCTTTTCCCTCCTGTTCCTAAAACTATCAAATCTGGAATTTAAATCTACCTACTTTCATTAACTATGCATAAATGCCTTAACTTTCTACAGATGAGAGAAATTGCTCACGATCTGTTTACAATATGTGAGTACACCTCCCTTTAACCATTACATTTAATGTTTTCAAAAATATCTCAAAATGTTAGAAAATGCATATTGCGCTTTCCCATTGTCTTTTGCCTCCACGCTCGCTTGACTGCTTACGATGCTCCTACATCAGTTTCGTAAATTGGACCCCTTAATCCAAATGTTGGTTTGCTTCAAACTGAGCAAAACACTAGTTCTTGAAATCAATGAGTAAAGCAACTTTCAAGGCATAGTACCCAAGAGTGATGGGTGCTCTAGCTGAAATCCTATCCCAGGAATCCATCAAAGTCGACGATTCCTCAATCTAAGTCTCGGTTTTTGTTTTATGCCCAGTTGCAAGTCACATCCCAAACCATTTCGGGGAATCTTAGCAATTCATCCTCGGGGCATAAAATCCTAACGGAGCAACATTTTTGAGCTCCATGAGATTTTTCATGCTTTTGTAGGAATGGACTAGGTTACCACATTGTCCATCTGCTCCCGATTCATAAATTGGACCCCTAAATCCAAATGTTGCATTGCTTCTTACTGAGCAAAGCACTAGTTATCGAAATCGATGAAAACAACAACTTCTGAGGGGTTGGAACTAGGAGTGAGGGGTGCTCTATCTAAAATCTTATGCCAGGAATCCAACAGAGATGAAGGTTCATCAAACCAAGTCTCGATTTTCATTTTATGCCTAGTGGCAAGTCACATCCCAAACCATTTCGTGGACTCTTGGCCAATTCCTGCTCAGGGCATAAAAGACTAACAGGGAAACATTTTTTAGTTCTGTGAGATGCTGCAAGCTTGTTTAGGCATGGACTAGGTGACCAAATTATCCATCTGTTCTCGAGGCATGGTTTCATAAATTGTCCCCTTAATCCAAATGTTGCATTGCTTCAAACTAAGCAAAACACTAGTTGTTGAAATCAATGATTAAAGCAACTTTTGAGGCATGGAACCCATGAGTGAGGGGTGATCTAGATGAAATACTATCCCAGGAATCCATTGGATTTGATGGTTCCTCAATCCGAGTCCCAATATTCGTTATATGCCCAGATGCAATTTGCATCCCAAACCATTTCGAGGACTCTTGGCCAATTCCTCCTGAGGGCATAAAAACCTAACGCAGAAGCATTTTTTAGTTCTATGAGATGCTGCAAGATTGTTCAGGCATGGACTAAGTGACTATATTTTCCATCCACTCCCGAGGCATGGTTTCATAAATTGGACCCCTTAATCCAAATGTTGGTTTGCTTCAAACTGAGCAAAATGCTAGTTCTCGAAATCAACGAGTAAAGAAACTTATGAGGCATGGAACCCAGGAGTGATGGGTGCTCTAACTAAAATCCTATCCCAGGAATCCATCGGAGTCGACGATTCCTCAATCTGAGTCTCGGTTTTTGTTTTATGCCTAGTTGCAATTTGCATCCCAAACCATTTTGGGGACTCTTGGTAATTCATCCTCGGGGCATAAAATCCTAACAAAGCATCATTTTTTAGCTCCATAAGATTTTTCATGCTTGTTTAGGCATGGAATAGGTGACCACATTTTCCATCTGCTCCCGAGGCATGGTTTCATAAATTGGACCCCTAAATCCAAATGTTGCATTGCTTCTTACTGAGCAAAGCACTAGTTATCGAAATCGATGAAAACAACAACTTATGAGGGGTTGGAACTGGGAGTGAGGGGCACTCTATCTAAAATATTATGCCAGGAATCCAACAAAGATGAAGGTTCATCAAACCGAGTCTCGATTTTCATTTTATGCCTAGTGGCAAGTCGCATCCCAAACCATTTCGGGGACTCTTGGCCAATTCCTTCTCAGGGCATAAAAGACTAACATGGCAACATTTTTTAGTTCTGTGAGATGCTGCAAGCTTTTTTAGGCATGGACTAGGTGACCAAATTATCCATCCACTCCCAAGGCATTGTTTTGTAAATTTGACCATTAATCCAAATGTTGGATTGCTTCAAACTGAGCAAAACACTAGTTGTCGAAATCAATGATTAAAGCAACTTCCAAGGCATGGCACTCATGAATGAGGGGTGCTCTAGATGAAATCATATCCCAGGAATCCCTCAGAGTCGATGGTTCCTCAATCCGAATCTCGATATTCCTTATATGCCTAGTTGCAAGTCGCATCCCAAACCATTTCGGGGACTCTTGGCCAATTGCTCCTAAGGGCATAAAAACCTAATGGAGCAACGTATTTGAGTTCTGTGAGATGCTGCAAGAATTTTTAGGTGTGGACTAAGTGCCTTATTTTTCATCCACTCCCGAGGCATGGTTTTGTAAATTGGACCCCTTAATCCAAATGTTGGTTTGCTTCAAACTGAGCAAAACACTAGTTATCGAAATCAATGAGTAAAGAAACTTCTGAGGCATGGCACCCGGGAGTGAGGGGTCTCTAGCTAAAATCCTATCCCAGGAATCCATTGGAGTTGATATTTCCTCAATCTGAGTCTCGATTTTCGTTTTATTCTTAGTTGCAAGTCGCATCCCAAACCATTTTAGGGACTCTTGGCAATTCATCCTCGGGGCATAAAAGCCTAATGGAGAAACATTTTTGAGCTCCATGAGATTTTGCATGGTTGTTTAGGCATGGAATAGGTGAACAAATTTTCCATCCACTCCCGAGGCATGGTTTCGTAAATTGGACCCCTAAATCCAAATGTTGCATTGCTTCTTACTGAGAAAAGAACTAGTTATCGAAATCGATGAAAAAAACAACTTACGTGGGGTTGGAACTGGGAGTGAAGGGTGATCTAGTTAAAATCCTATGCCATGAATCCAATAGAGACGACGGTTCCTCAATCTGAGTCTTGGTTTTTTTTTTATGCCCAGTTGCAAGTCACATCCCAAACCATTTCGGGGACTCTGGCCAATTCCCGCTCGGGGCATAAAAGACTAACGAAGCAACATTTTTGAGTTCTGTGAGATGTAGCAAGCTTTTTTAGGCATGGACTAGGTGACCAAATTATCCATCCACTCCTGAGGAATTTTTTCATAAATTTGACCATTTATCCAAATGTTGCATTGCTTCAAACTGAGCAAAACACTAGTTGTCGAAATCAATGATTAAAGAAACTTCTGAGGCATGGTACCCATGAGTGAGGGGTTCTCTAGATGATATCCTATCCCAGGGATCCATCGGAGTTGACAGTTCCTCAATCCGAGTCTCGATATTTTTTATATCCCCAGTTGCAAGTTGCATCCCAAACCATTTCGGGGACTCTTGGCCAATTGCTCCTGAGGGCATAAAAACCTAACGAAGAAACATTTTTGACTTCCGTGAAATGCAACAATATTTTTTAGGCATGGAATCGGTGATTATATTTTCTATCTACTCCCAAGGCACGGTTTCATAAATTGCGCCCCTTAATCCAAATGTTGGTTTGCTTCAAACTGAGCAAAAAAATAGTTATTGAAATCAATGAGTGAAGCAACTTCCAAGGCATGGCACCCAGAGTGAGGGGTGCTCTAGCTGAAATACTATCCCAGGAATCCATCGTAGTCAATGGTTCATCAATCTGAGTCTCAGTTTTCATTTTATGCCTAGTTGCAAGTCGCATCCCAAACCATTTTGGGGACTCTTGGCAATTCATCCTCGGGGCAAACAAGCCTAACGGAGCAACATTTTTTAGCTCCATGAGATTTTGCATGATTTTTTAGGCATGGACTAGGTGACCACATTGTCCATCCACTCCCGAGGCATACTTTCGTAAATTAGACCCCAAAATCCAAATGTTGCATTGATTCTTATTGAGCAAAGCAGTAGTTATCGAAATTGATGAAAAAAACAACTACTGAGGGGTTGGAACTGGGAGTGAGGGGTGCTCTAGATAAAATTCTATGCCAGGAATCCAACAAAGATGATGGTTCCTCAATTTGAGTCTCAGTTTTTGTTTTATGACCATTTGCAAGTCGCATCCCAAACCATTTCGGGGACTCTTGGCCAATTCCGGCTCAGGGCATAAAAGACTAACGAAGCAACATTTTTTTATTTTCGTGAGATGTTGCAATCGTGTTTAGGCATGGACTAGGTGACCAAATTATCCATCCGCTCCCGAGGCATTTTTTCATAAATTTGACCATTAATCCAAATGTTGCATTGCTTCAAACTGAGAAAAACACTATTTTTTGAAATCAATGATTAAAGAAACTTCTGAGGCATGGAATCCATGAGTGAGGGGTTCTCTAGATGAAATCCTATCCCAGGAATCCATCATATTCGACGGTTCCTCAATCCGAGTCTCGATATTCTTTATATGCCTAGTTGCAAGTCGCATCCCAAACCATTTTGAGGACTCTTGGCCAATTGCTCCTAAGGGCATAGTAGATCAATTCGATGGTTCCTCAATCTGAGTCTCGATATTCTTTATATGCCTAGTTGCAAGTCGCATCCCAAACCATTTCGAGGACTCTTGGCCAATTGCTCCTAAGGGCATAAAAACCTAACGGAGCAACATTTTTGAGTTCCATGAGATGATGCAATATTTTTTAGGCATGGACTAGGTGAATATATTTTCCATCGCTCCCGAGGCATGGTTTCGTAAATTGGACCCCTTGATCCAAATGTTGTTTTGCTTCAAACTGAACAAAACACTAGTTCTCGAAATCAATGAGTAAATAAACTTCTGAGGCATGGCACCTAGGAGTGATGGGTGCTCTAGCTGAAATCTTATCCTAGGAATCCATCGGAGTCAACAGTTCCTCAATCCGAGTTTTGGTTTTCATTTTATTCCCAGTTGCAAGTCGCATCCCAAACCATTTTGGGGCATAAAATCCTAATGAAGCAACATTTTTGAGCTCCATGAGATTTTGCATGGTTGTTTAGGCATGGACTAGGTGAACACATTGTCCATCCACTCTTGAGGCATGGTTTCATAAATTGTACCCCTAAATCCAAATGTTGCATTGCTTTTTACAGAGCAAAGCACTAGTTATCGAAATCGATGAAAAAAACAACTTTCGAGGGGTTGGAACCGGGAGTGAGGGGTTCTCTAGCTAAAATCATATGCCAGGAATCCAATAGAGACGATGGTTCCTCAATCCAAGTCTCAGTTTTTGTTTTATGCCCAGTTGCAAGTCGCATCCCAAACCATTTTGAGGACTCTTGGCCAATTGCTCCTGAGGGCATAAAAACTAACTAACTACATGTCTCTGTCAACTAACTACTATATCTTACTGCCTTGAAAAAAGACTGCACCAATTTCAACTACACATTGAGTTTAACAACTTCTACTTCCTACATAAAAATGTGGGTTGCATTATTGTTAACCATTGTCATAACTAACTTATTCTTCAACTTGTATTGAACAAAACTGATATTTGTATAGTTCTACTCTTGGCTTGAACAAAACTAATATTTTTATAGTTCTACTCTTGTATTGAACAAAACTAGTATCTGTATAGTTCTACTCTTGGCTTTCTTTAGACATATTGCCAACTAAAGCACCCAAGATTTTCATCACACCAACTGATGGTTGGATTTCTTACTCCATAGCATTGACCCTCATCTTCAATGGACATTTCTTATAATAAGTCTAATTTGCACAAATCCAACAAACAACAACCTTACTACTATTTTTTTCTTAGATCCATATGATAAATTTATCATGTCCTTAGTGTTATCACATTAATATGTCCTTAATATGTACAAAATCAAGAGGGATAACACATTAAATTAGGTGGTTGACCACTAATATTGGTAATTTCACCCTAGTCTAATTGTGCATTCAAAAATAAAGATATAAAAAATTTATTTAGAACTTTGAATGTAGAAAAAAAGAGTTCATAAATTAGAACTAGGATGATGATGGACTATTAACTAATAACACGTGCACATGCAACTGAAGGTACAACCAAACAGGTACTTGTCAGATATTTCTTCGTCGAGTGAGGAAAGCTTAGGACAAATAGAGGTAGGAAATGTGACTGCATCTAGTAGATATGATAAGAAAAAAAGGACCAGAGGTGAAAAAGTCAGAATAAAATTTTGTAGATGCATGAAATTTTTTCTTGTCGAAGGAGTATCATGCTCTTATGATGATGAGATCATAGGATACATAGATGTTCCACTCAAGTATAAGCATCTGGTGAAACAATGGGTACCTAAGGAACTACCTCCTATAGATGTTGACTTCGTTGTCAACAATAGGACATATCGCATTGCACCATCCTCCCTGCATGGAATAATTGTAAAATACAATACAGTAACTGAATTGATGGACTGTGTTGGACCATGTTACAATTATCATGATTGGATGGGGTTGGTCCAGTACATGCAAAGTATGCAGAGATATGCACTCACCGCAAATTATATACAACTAATAAACAAGGATAAAAATAAGAGAGCGACTATCTATATTGATGGAAGGCCTAAAGCTTCCAGCAATATCACAGGGTTTATAAACAACACATGACCCGGGACAACAAACAAACAACCGAATTGCATATATGAGGGACGTGAAGAGAATAGGGTAGTCCTGTGCGCAATAAAAAAGATAGCTCCCGGGGAAGATTTATTAGTGGATTACCATTTGAATCGAATAGAAACATTGACTAATAGTGTGTAGGTTCTTATGCAACACCTCTTTAAAAAACCTCTACTTATTGCATTATATTTTTTTATTATCTTTAACATTGTTGTAAATATTATCTTTAACATTGTTTTTTTGTTATCATTAACAATTTTTTAAATATTTGGCAGTTCTAATTATATTATAATGTGGCAGGATGATCGTGGAAAATGGAAAGCCGCAGAACATGTAAATGATTATCAATTTCCACTTTCATTTTACGTTGTTTTTATTATTTGCTTATATAATTTTATTGAAATAACATTGTTTTTGTTGAAATTATATGTAGTCCGCGGGCCATGTTGATCATGATTCTGCCGATGAGGAGGGTTTTTATTCATGCGTTGATCCGATGGTCTTAATAAAACAAATATCATTAAAGCTAACCAGGAACTTGCTAGCTTATTAGATCATCCAGAACAAACTCCTGAAGTCAAAGCAAAGATCAAGCTCCTTATGTCACAACTTAACACATATACGGTAATAACCATAATTTAAAGTGTTTTTTTTTAATGTACTCATGTGTTCAATTATGATACTTCGTTCTTTAACTTTTACATTATCTCACGAAAAAACATTTTCTTTTTTATAAAGGAATTTTTGGAGCCTATTCAACCCGGTGTTGGTAGTAGTGGCGCTGCAGAGACGCTATAGAGTCCTGATGCGGGCGATCATACAACTGCTAGATCACTATTTACTTCTCCATCTTCCACACCTAATTTAGATAGGAGCCATGACATACACCACCAGACATCCACACCTCGATCAGAGTCTAGAGATGGTTTCATTTCCTGGAGCTAGACATGTGACAAGCATGGGGACCCTTCCATGCACATTTTTGGTCGACGATAATGGACTTCCATTAAAACAATCAAGACTCCCAAGTAGTTTTAATTAATATTTTAATCGTTTAATGTTGTCCTCATACATAAATCATCTAGATTATTAATTTTAAATTAATGATCATATCTTTTTGTGTGTAGGAAACGACCTTTTTTATAGGCACCTAGAGAGAAATACCTTGTCGAATTTTGGGGCAACCTTATGCATGAGGTGGAATTTCTAGAACTCCAACCTCAAAAAGGAACTTATGGATTATCTTGAAGGCCTCTTTAGAGTAGACACGTTCAATAAAAAAGTGGTCACATCTGTAGCAGGTGAATATTTAAAATATATGTGGGGTGTTTATAGATGAGCTTGGCAAGAAATCATAGGTATGAGAGTCCTCCCTCAATTCCAGAGAGGGAGTGGAAGGCGAGCATTGATGATGAAAAAGAGAAGATTTTGAAAAAACCAAGAGAACAAATAACTGGTACACTAGGGTAAATTACAATTTTTTGAATTCAATACCAGCGTTATTTTTCTTTAGATCTAAATAAAAGTGTGGTTATATATAACATACTTGAAAATTTTGATGATAGGTTGCCTGACACTTTGAAGGCAACCAAAGCAAGGATTGCCAAACATGGCCAACACAAGATAGGCCAGGGAGGATACTCGAGGTTACAATCATGAATCGTAAGTACCCAAACATCTTAAGAATATTATTTTTATCACCTTACAACTTTAAGGTAATTGTAGCCAAAAACATTAAAAAACCATACCCTTATGCAATGCAAGGCGACGACTTCGGAAATGAAACCACAGAGGAAAACCTCCAACTTGGTTACAAGTACGGTTATAAAGTCGTGGTTGATCATAGGAAAAGCATGGGGTAGACCCCAAGATCCAATTTGTGGGATAAGGTAAATTAAAATCAATCCACATTAACCTTTCATTACTTATAAAATACGTAAATGTTTGATATCGTCCATAATTTAATGTCTTACTTTTTATTAATCAAGGGAGCAACACTATCAACGAAACCATTAGTATTGGACAATAGAGCGTTGATAATGCAACGCAACCAGAAGATCTTGGTGCTCCCCAGCATCCCCATCCCAGTGAGGTGCAGCCCCAAGATGTTCCTGTGATTGAGGCCCATGATGGTAAAATGTCTATATATTAATCATATACTTAATAATTTTTTACTTATAAATTTTGACATTTCAATGGCAGAGAATGTCATACTTGATCCTCCTCGACTTGAAGATCAAGTGAGCAGGCCGGTAGTTATTCCAACAGTGCCATCTAGAGGCCAGGTAAATAATTACATTACTGAGTTTTTTTTTAATATTAATGAACTACTTCAATGATATTTAAAAATTGGCCATATAAATTTAATATTTTTTATTTTTGTAGGTCATGGCCCCTCACAGCAGCATCCACACCGTGGGTACGAGACCAAACATACTCGGTGTGAAATGACTGAAACAACATCAATTGTTGAAGAGCACCCAGTAAACGAAGACATGGATATGGATGAATTACTTAAGACCTAGAAAGCACAAAAGAATACTAAAAGAAATTAATGATGTCATGTAATAATTTTATAAGACAGTTAGATGTACATTATATAGTTGAACATGTAATGATGCATATAATGCATACATTATGGATACTTTTTTTTGTGGCTTGTATATATCTGTGAATGTAATTTTGTTATACACTTAATGACAATTTCAACTTCTCGTATAAGACTAGGTATATATTGATTCAATACACCTTGATTCAAGATGTGAGAATGCAAGCAAGACCTGGTGCCTTGTGCTTGTGCTATGGATTCTAGGCAACAAATAGAACTTGAATATGCAATATGCAACTTCCAAAATCTTGTGACATGATATATGCAACTTTGAAAGTCTTGTGACATGTGACATGTGACAAGCATCTTTTTCCAAGAAATGTGCAAACTTTAAACTTGGTGCAACATGCAAAAATAATTTTTTGGGAAGATGCAAAAATAATTTTTTGGGAAGATGCAATAATAATTTTTAAGGATTAAACATGAGGGGTTGGAAATGGCCATGCCAATCATTTTATAATATATTTTCAAAGCATTACCCTTCTTTTCATTGTGTCTCACATGACAAAGAGCATTACCCTTCTTTTAATTGTGTCATGGACATGGTGTTGCTACTCAA
This sequence comes from Picea abies, assembly GCA_900067695.1. Lineage (NCBI taxonomy): Eukaryota > Viridiplantae > Streptophyta > Pinopsida > Pinales > Pinaceae > Picea > Picea abies. The sequence goes on along the minus strand of CBVK0102260113.1, from coordinate 14,845 downwards.
AATTGCCTCAAAGCCTACTTATTCATTCCTCTATGATATGTACAATGATGTTGAACCTTCCACAAATCATTGCAAGTAGAAAAATAAGCCAAGGACAGGAACCTAAGGATTTCAATGTTAAGGTCTTGTGATTCCACAAGGTGGGATCCAAAGAGGAATTGTTTCCATGCATAAACATGCTAAATACCTTGATTGAGAATGCGGATGTAACAAGTTGAACATTGAAATCATAGAGCGATGACATAATCGAGCAATACGGCATTGATACTCTTCAAAGGATGTATGAGTTCTCACTTCCCACAATGTCAGTAAGCCTTTGGTGGTTGCAAAATTTTAGCAAAATGCATGATGTTTATAACATTGTGAAGGCATGGTGGTCTTTAGTTAAGCCATTCCAAACTACCACAAGTAAGGTACACTTAATAAAAAAATGCAAATGGAACTTCAAGCCTTAGCAATTCTCTTAAACCTCTTGTATGGTAGAAAAGGCACTAGATACATATGGTTAAGATGGATTTTGATTATGCATGGGGTGCTCAAGCATGGGATGATATTTTATTAGGTAGATTTAATATCTAATATTCTTTCACAATGTATTCCAAAGGCTAAAACTCCCTTAGATAGTGGTGCACTTGAGTTTTACATGGCGTCGTATCTTATGTATTGTGTATGTGTGAGCTAAGAGTTCTCTTGTTTCAAGCCCACCTAGTAGCCTTCATTTGCACTTGTACATGATTATTTCTAAGGCTTGTGGATAATCCATGCAGAAGTACTCCATTATATTTGACTTTTTTTTGGCTCCCTTGTATGAAAGAATTTATGGTGAGAATTTGTTATGCTTTTCACCATAGTCCATTGAAGTGTTGAAGCAAATTAATTATTGGTACCTACTAGAGAGATTCTATTATATTAGGATATATGGGACATTAATTACTCCACACACACTTCCCAAGAATGTGTCTATTTGATTTTTCATCCAAGACTAGGTAACCTTTTAATCTATACTACATGGGGCAACAAAAACAATAAAAAACAACAAGAAAGAGATTTGGCCAAAGTTGCCACTAAAAATCAACAGTTATCAAATATTTGACGTAGTTGTTGGGGATAAATTACCCTTGGAATATAAAACATATAATATTCTCTTATACATGATCAAAGTAAATGATCCTCATCAATTGGTCGTTGATAAATGCTTTGTATCTCAATCCTTAGTTTAGAGATTGTGTCATTGGGAGCATGAGAAAGAGGAGCTATATAGGAGAGATTTGGATTATGCAAAGGTAGAAGATAGAATAAGGAAGCACACTTAATTTTTCTTTTCTCCAACCCTAGTGGATCCAAGGCCATCAATCAGGCCCTTTGTAATGTTTGGCACCATTTTTATCATAACCACCAAGTAGCTAGAGCAAAGCTCCAACATTGAAAATGAAATCCCAATTGTTAATCTACCAAAAGAGGAGTTAGGAATCAGTGACATAAAAAAATTTGAGCTATATGACATCCAAATCCTAAGAATATGAATTCTCAATTCCCAAGGGATGTTCAAAGGAAGAGAATTTGGTCACAAGCCATAATGACTATCTTCAACTATGTGATGAGAAAAGCATATTCGAGGAAGTGTTAGTAAAGAGTAGAAAAATGGTGCCATAGTGGAGGGCAGTGCTGGTAAAGAGTAGAGAAAGAGTTGTTTAGAGAATGGACTCAAGGAAATTTAATGCCAATAAACTCCTTGATATCAATGAGGCGGTCCTAGAAAGTTGCAAAGTGCTCATTGTTAAGCAATTTGAAAGACTAAGATGAGCATATAATTAATTGTCCAACAAGAGATTGAAAATGGAACTTTCATTAGATATTCATAGGGAAAGGGTTGAGAGTATGGTTAATTTACATGAGAATATGTTGAGTGAAATATTCACCCATCTAAATTGTTATACTTCAAATATGACCAACTTGATTATTAGTTAATTTTATTTTTTAGTCATAAAAATAAATTTCAAGAGAAAGAAGAGAGAGAATGTGGAGAGTCACTTAGGATACCAAGGGTCACTTAGTAGGTGAAAATTCATTTGGAAAGTCTAAGAGTCTCCCTATTTTGTATAAAGGAAAATCTTGTACACATTTGTAGGGGTATTTTTCTTTGTAATGTAAGTTATATTCTTATGTGAATACAGAAGTCATTGTCAGCCAAGTTCTTTATGTTTTTTAGATATATGATTGGTTGTGGGCTATTCTCTACTCTCCTAGGTATCTTGGTGCTTGTGGGTTGTAACATTGTATCATGTGGATTATTTTCTTATTTCTTTCGTATCGCTCACTTATCTTTCACATGCTAACAACTTGATGTGAAGAAAGTGTGTTTTTGGTGATTTGTAGGCTATCCTTAGTCCTTGGAGTTTTCCCTAGGAGTTTTGTATAAATGGCAATTGGTGGACTATTCTCTTGATGTTTTGTAATTCTCCCTTTGTTTTACATCAAAGTTGAAATGAAGTAGGTAGGATATGGGTGATTTGTAGTCTATTCTAGATTCTTAGAGTTTTCCTTGGGTTTGGTGTTTATTCCATAGTTGGTGGACTATTCTAACTACTCTTTGTACCTATATTTTTGTTTCATGTTGATTAGTTATTAAAATCACTCCCACATTATTAGAGTAGTTTTCATTTAATTTGCAATTTTGCTTGCTTGATAGTTGCATTTATTTATTTAATAAGAAACCAGATTATGAAAATTGAGCTATAACCAAAGGGTTCACCATTTTTAACAGTGGAAGGTCTAATTGGTCCCTTTTTCCTAGTGAATCTATGAGGTTGTCATAGAACATTTTCCAATGCAACATTTCGGTGCTAGAAGAAGAGTGGATGACAAGGTAGCTTCTGTAGAGATACATGTTTGCATTTATTGCTCATTCTCTACTCCAAATACTTGCATGGGATTCCAATACTACATCGAGATTGCAAGGGCCTTTAGATGAACTCCCAAGAATGGTAGAAAATCTCTTGTTGAAGTTTAATGGTGAAGGAAACACTACCACATTTTAGCATATTATAAAGTATGAATGCAAGATTATGTTTACATAACATTGTTCATGAAGATGTTTTCTGTAGGTTCTTTCCATTCAATTTTGAAGGAAAAGTGTGGGATTGGTATAATTTCCAACCAATTTGAACAATCCATGGTTGGTTTTAATTCAAATAAACATTAAAAAAATCTTATGGTGAATCTTATCATGTGGCTGAAATTGTAGGAGTTTTGTGCAATGTACATGGAAGATGCAGAGTCCATCTAATATTTCAACACAAGATATAAGATTCCACCTCAAATGTTTTATGAGGTTTATGTGCAAGCTCTTCTAGAAACTATATCCATTTTCACTTTGTAGAAGGGAATACTCAGCTTGTGAAGAAGCACAAATCCTTGAGAAATATTTGGAGTACCCTCAGACTTTGCCTCCTTTTCTGAAATCCAATAATACATATAATGAAAGTAACTCATTTCAATCAAATATAGATGAAATTGAAAATGTGCCTTTTGTCATCCTAATACACACCTATTGAAAGTGATTTTATAATATATTGTATTTGTAGATGATCCCTTGCTAAGTTGAAATCCTACAATAGGTTTTGAACTTACCCTCGTTGTTAATTTTTATTGCACATGTAACCAAAGTATGTCAATGCCAAGTGCACCCTTTGGTTGTCTTCGATGACACCATCCCTTATTATCAATCCCTATGAAGCACCATCAAAGTGTAGGTTATTCCAAGTAGGTTTTGGTGTTTGCTAGTATATTGATGATGTCTTGGTGGTGCTTTTATCATTGTCATTAGAAAAATGTTAAGGTGGGGTTACTAATATTAAATGACTTCATTTATACATGAACTAGGTTATAGTCATATAATGACGATGATAGTTAATATGATCATGATGGAAATGCCCCTCTTAAATTAAATACAATATTTTGAATGTTTGGAACTCTTAGGTGGTTATGGTACCTTAGACAAGTTCAATTTTCATTTTCATTTATAATAACCATATTTGGTGAGGGGGATCAAAATCCTAGGATATATTGCTTCAAGGATTTACAAGGATAATTTATACCACAATGAATTAAGGGTTCCACTTGTGTTAGTTATGGTAGGTTTTGACTCATTCATTGCTAAATCACAATTTAATTGATTTCAACTAAACAACCTTAAAAAGAACATGAATTAAGCGTTACAAGTAAGCCTCCCTCTTAACACATATATCTATTTTTCTATCCAACATTATTTTGGCTCATTTAATTATTTTATTAGATGAGGTATCACACAAAAGTATGATGGATATATCCTTCTATTTCATTGAGATTTTTATCCTCTTGATTAAGTTTCTAGGTCAATGTTTTACTAAATTAGTTATAGAGAAGTATTCCCTTCCAACAACAAACGATATTTCAAGTTCAACATGTGGTAAATTAGAGGCTACCGAATTATAGAAGAAGGATAAATGTTAAATGATTTTGACCTTTTGTGATTTTCCCTCACTAGATTCTATCTAGGCAATCTTTGTTGAAATTGCAATTTTGGATTGATGAATTTGTTGTGTTTACTAGAAAAATGGATTCAACAACCTCGAATACCCCTACTGCACTTGGATTATGTAATGTTAGCATTTGATATCTACGATTTCATCAATCCAAAATGATTATGTCCATATTTGAAGCCAAAATTTTCAATTTCTCCTCCCATTATTTTGAATAGTTTCAAAAGGGTGACCTCATTAGACATATAGATTACACCCTGTCATATATCCTTGTATTTTTTAGTTCTCTTTCAAATATCAACTTGTATGCTTTCAATGACTAGAGATAATATAAATAGAAAGCTCCTTTTGGTCTTTTAATAGAGGTCAACCAATGGAAATGGAATTGGAACTTGATCAAAGTATTAGGTGAAGTCCATGAGATACAAACGTTGACCAAAGGTAAAACTCCTCACTCTCCAATGCTAGTCTCAAACTCGTTGTAGTATCCAAATTTAATTCTCTTGCTAGAAAAAAAGGTGTTTATATACATAATATATAATTAAATAATATCCCATGTTAACTAGGTTTGGTTAGTTGATGGGTAAAGAAAGGGTGTTGTGATTCTCAACAAAGATTCAAGATTTGTTTGATTGGTAGGTAAAGAGGGGATGTTGTGATCCCCCCTGCAACATGCCAGTTAAAAACATGTTTGTTTGTCATGGATAATTCACCCTCCAACATGTAGTTTAAAAACTAAGATGGATAAATGTTCTATGACATTGATTTTTTTCCCAAATGTGAACTATTTCTCATGTAGTCATAAAAAATAATGTTAGAAAGGTAAGTTTGAAAGGAAGAAAATTAGCCTTGTGTATAAATCATTAAACAAATAAGAAGACAATGGCCTTTCCCGACTAGATTCCCACAAGCTTTGGACTTAGAATGATATTTCTAAATATTCCCAATAAATGGAATGGCCCTTAATTTTAAATATTTCCCCAATAAACCCTTAATTTTAAAGATTCCCACAAGATTGCTCAAAAATAAAATTTTATTTGTTTTGCCCAAAAATAATTTTTTTTTTAAATAAATATTTTTCGTCACAATTTCGACGCACAACAGAAATCCTGTGATGAATTTTCTATATAAACCAAGAAAGTTATCGTCGTAATTTCAATGCACCATAGAAATAATGCGATGAATTTGCTACATAAACCACAAAAGTTGTCGTCGCAATTTCGACGTATAGCAGAAATATAAACCATGAAAGTTTTCATCGCAATGTCGACGTACAATAAAAATCCTGCGACGAATTTTTTATATAAACCACGAAAGTTGTCGTCACAATTTCAACACACAATAGAAATATTGCGACGAATTTGCTATATAAACCACGAAATTTGTATAGCGAAATCACCGCTATATACCATGTTGTCGTCGCAATAGAAAAAAACATTTCGATAGTTGATTCGTCGCAATGGTTTCACTTACTTTGCCTATATTTTTGAGTGTGCGATGATTTCCCCACTATGTCTCTCTTTCGACAAATCCTTCACTTAGTCGTATTAGCGACAATATTTCTTTTTTTGTCGCAATTGTGAGAATTTCCCTACGGTCGTTGCTCTTGTGACGTTAATTCAAGTTCGTCGAAATTTCCACGTGACATGAAACAACATTTGAGAGACTCAAGATTCGTTGCAATATCCACGACATAACGTCGCAAGAGCATCGAAATAGCCGTTGCAAAATGACCCAAATTTGCTAGTGATTATTTCAATGCATATCTTTTGAGGTCCTCCCTCACTCCTCCTTGATGTCCATATACAACATCCAAGGGTGAAGGTGGCAAGTATCCATAACAAGTTTCAAAAGGTGAATTACCAATAGAAGTGTGGATTGCTCTATTATAAGAGCATTGCATGTAGATCATATTTTCATCTCAGGACTTTGGATACTTATGATTGTAACCCCTCAAAAGTTGCACAAAATTCATGTTGAATACTTCTGTCTTCCTATTTGTTTGTGGATGGAATGTTGTATATCTCTTCAACTTAGTGTCCATCTTCTCCCACAATGTAGTCCAAAATGCACTGAGAAATATGGTATCCCTATCTGAGATGATGCTCCTTGGTATCCGAAAGTGCACCCAGAACTATTCAAAGATCATGTTCGTTGCTTCTTGTCCTTTGATGGTATTTTTCCAACGCATGAGAATGCACATCTTATTGAACATGTCAACTACCACAAATAGATAGTCATGTCCCTTCTTGGTGGTCGATAAACCTCCCACAAAATCCATGGAAATTCTTTCCCAAGGTCTATTGCGTATAGGTAAGGGATGGTATAGACCTTACTTCCTGTTATCAGGCTTCTAGGTACAAAAAAGTATACATCCCCTAATATATCATACTACATCTTCCTACATTATGGGCCAGTACGCATACCTTTGTAAGTTGGCAGTTGTCTTCCCAACACCGAAATGTTCTGCAACCTTCGAAGTGTTATCCTCTTTGATAAGTGGCATTCATTCACCTTTAGGGGCACAAAGCTTGTCGAGTTTGTAGAGTAAACCATTATGGAAATGATAGTCAACCTTGTCATCACCTTCGTCTATATGAATTTGACCTTGTAGATTATGAAACACCTCCCTGAATTCCTCATCTTCTATGTATGTCTCTCTTTGTGCATAATGGATAAAAGGCTTCATGTGCATCAGAGTTCCAAAAGTTGTAATCTTGGATTGGGTGGCCTTGAAAGAATGTGTGCTAACTTTTTTGTGTTTCCCTTCTTATACTTGATTACTAGATGAAATTGTTGTAAAAACCCCATCCACTTATAGTGCCTGGTTTAATGTAACTTACTTTGGGCCTGTAAATATTGGAGTAGCCGATGATCTATGTGGATGACGGTCTCCTTTCCCATCAAATAGTACTTCCACTTTTTGAAAACTTGTACCAAGGCATAAATATCCTTGTCGTAGGTAGGGTAGTTGAGGATAGCCCCATGAAACACTTCATAATGATAGCAAACATGCCTTCCTTCTTGCATCAATACTACTCCCATGACATACCCACTTGCATCTATCTCCACTTCGAAGGGCATCTACAAGTTTGGTAGTGTGAGAATTGGTGCTTGACTTCTCTTTCTTTTCATCTCATCAAAGACATTTTTTTTATTCTTCCCCCACTGGAAACTCTTACTGCCTGCTTTTATTGTGTGGAGTGGTGTAGATACTACTAAAACAAAGCTATGAACTCCCGCAAGTACTGTATTTCCCTAACAAAGCTCCTAACTTATGTGCAATTTGTAGGAATTGACCATTTCATGATGGCCTCCATCTTGGTGACATCTATATTGAGCTCACCTACATCGATCACATACCCCAGATACACCAAAGACTGTTGAGAAAACTCTCATTTATTGATATTAGCTAGCAGTCGAATGTAATACCCTTAGGTTGAACCCCAATTGTAAATGTAAATGTACATATAGGTTGGTGAGTCATGATATTTTGGGCCAAAGTGCCTTTGTATATATGTTTTGAGGCTAGGTTGCCTCTATGGTTATTAGGCTAGAGAGATTGGATGTTAAAATGATAGCGATCCTATATTTGTAATATGTAATCACACTTTTCATCTCATCAAAGACATTTTTTTATTCTTCCCCCACTCGAAACTCTTACTACCTGATTTTATTGTGTGGAATAGTGCAGATACTACTAAAAACAAAGCTATGAACTCCCGCAAGTACTATATTTCCCTAACAAGGCTCCTAACTTATGTGCAATTTGTAGGAATTGACCATTTCATAATGGCCTCCATCTTGGCAGGATCTATATTGAGCTCAACTACACCGATCGCATACCTCAAATACACCAAAGATTGTTGAGAAAACTCTTATTTATTGATATTATCTAGCACCCGAATGTAAAACCTTTAGGCTGAACCCCAATTGTAAATGTAAATGTACATATAGGTTGGTGAGTCATGATATTTTGTGCCAAAGTACCTTTGTATATATGTTTTGAGGATAGGGTGCCTCTATGGTTATTAGGCCAGAGAGCATGGATGTTAAAAGGATAGTGATCCTATATTTGTAATATGTAATCACACTTGGATATTAATGAAAAATACATCATTGTTGCATACCAACCAGAAAAAAGAGTATGGGGGGATAAACTCCACTAGAAAAGGGAAGGGGGGCTAAGAGTCTAGGAAAGGGGCTAAGATAAGGGGGCTTAAGCCCAAGGGAATATTATATTAATATTCCTTATAGTATAATTTATGGATATAAACATCTCCTAAGTTTCTAAAAGTGGGCGAACGTACCCCAAGTGGACCCAAGGTAGTTCCCAACATGACAAGTGTCAAGTTGGGAACATGCAAATATATTTTGTGAATTTAGTATATTTTTCCTATCATTCTTACCCTCACTACCATCACTCATCTCCTATCATATGGACCTTGTTTCCATCACCATACATGTGCTTGGGATATTTTGCAGCTATGGGTAAACCAATGAATCTAGGTGGTCTAAGTTGAAGAACAAGTTGTTAGGCATGTGTGCATGTTGAAGAAGCGGGTTGTCAAGCCCGTGAGCATTCTCTTTAGGTGAGAGATTGTTGGGAATATTTTCCCCAAGTGTCAAGCTACAACAACAAAGCCCTGAGATTTCCCTCATATCCTGTTGTTGAATCCCTAAAAGGGAAGTGGGGCAGTTGAAGGAATTTTGAGCAAAGAAGGGGCACACTTCTTAGTGTGGGACATGCATGTGGGGAATGAGACATTGTAGGTTGGTGGTTGAATATGGAACATTAATATGACCATTTTTGTTGTTTGAGAGACCTTATCCATGTTAGGAATCCTTTTCCCTGGTGGAGTTTAGTCTCATCTCGGGGGTGACCTGTTGCTGAGACTTTATGAGCGACAAAGTCTATGGCTGGGAGGAAAGTCTGAGGTCTGGATGCAGTTGGTAGTTTATTTCCAAAAGATAAGTGTCTATCATGTGCATTTTTTAATTTTTGTGTTCTTATTTATCTATTTTATGTTACGGGTATTTATAGTTATACTTATACTTAAGTTTATATGATGTTAAAAATGCTTTTATGTTCATATGCTGAGCATTTAAGTAACTTAATGGTATCAGAGTTGGAAACTTTTGATTTGGCATTGCCCATCTTGGGGATGGGGGTGCTACAATGTGGTATCAGAGCTCCAGTTTTGACACTAAGAATGCATGGACCGGATAACAGAGCATTGAAGCAGAGAAATTGTAAAATTTTGATTTGTAGAGGAAATCTGCAATTTGTTTGATAAAATTACTACAATGAACTTTGGGAAAATTTCACAGGTAATTGAAAGAATCGATCCCAGGCATTGAAAATGAGAAATTTCAATCTATAAATGAGGAAAATTCGGGCTTGTAGATGGATGAATTTGGAATTAACAAAGAAGCCATGTCTCCCATGACAAAATTGGGTGAAATTGGGAAAAAGCCCTAATTTCTGCAATGGAATTATGAAGAAATTTGATGTGGAAAGATCAAATTTCATGAGAAAAGGTAAAATTCATATGAACAGAGCTGGAATTGGTTGTATTGAGATTTATTATAGATCTTTGGTGGAAGCCTTGGAAATAATTTAAAAATATGGCATTTTTGGGAATTTTGGAAAATTTGGAGAAATTTGGGTATTTTTCTATACACTGATATCAACAAGACATTGGGGCCACATGTTAGCTGACATGGAAGCAAGGTGAAATGTACTACCACAATGTAAGGTGTGGTAGAGGTGGCAGGTAACTAGATGTTAGGTGGAAAACGACGTGAAGCAGCGGTGGCAGGAGCTTGCTCGCCCTACAAAACCGTGGGCCAGGCCAACGAAACCATAATGTGGGGGGTCCCCTAGTGGTTTTTGAATGGAAACCACCAGGGGGGTGAAATTTACCCTAGGTAGACACATCATCACCTAAAAACTAGTGGGTTTTTTTTCAACACCCCCTCCCTATGTTAAAGGTCAGAAAAGGTGGGGGGGGGTTGATGCAACGATGATCGTTGATCACTACCGAAACCCTTCGCACCTTAGAAAATATATATAATTGGTTTACAACTTCACGTTCCTAGGAGAATGGGCATAGGATGGGGCATACCAATTATTGAGACCCAAAGAAGAGGAACCACATAGGTAACCAAGGATAGTGGGGCCGAAAAACAAAGTGATGTGAGTGCAAACAAAGGAAAGGGAAGGGGGAAAGAGAAGGAGGAAGAAGGAAAGGGAAGGGGGAAAGAGAAGGAGGAAGGAGATAAGATCCAACAGGGCAAGGCTAGGGTGGCCAGAGTCTAACAAGGAACCACGTTGAGGTTCCAGGTGGACTCAAAATTCCATTTCAACATCCCAGTCAGCATAAGTTAGCCAGAATTTAAAGAAAATAGTGAAAAATTGCTCAGAAAATGGGTATTTTGCAGGTCATATTTTTCATGCCAATTTTGAAGGCCTAAACAACATTTTTTGAAAATCCAATTCATTCAAAGGTGTATGTCCTTATACTACATACATTCATTTCATATATAATAATAGATATCAAAGAGATCTTTCTAACGATGTAAATTGTTCGTCTAACGGAACTTGTATGAGGGAGTTATAGGCCAAACAGTGGAGGGTGATTTTTGGCTACTAGTTCACTCCAAGGGCCATAATTTCCTTCTCCAGAATCAGATTGGGGCACGAGAGTAGTCTATGGAAATATATCAAGACATAAAATACATCCATGGAATTATATTAAGTTCATGGGCACCTGAAAGTGCACAGGAGGACATAGAAGATACATGTAGCATTCATGGCTAAAAATATAAATTAGCCTTAAACTTCAGCAGGTTGTATCTAGCATCCTGAAGCTCAGATGAAGGTGAAAATTGGATAGATTGTCCAAAATATGATCATGAAGGAACCCAATTTATCTCATGTCAAACTTCCAAAGGAGCAAGTGCAAGGATGCATAAGCACAGCTAAAAATTGCACCTAGTTGAGGGGTGAACAGAAGGAGGAAATGGGTAATATTCAAATGACCATAACTTTAAGCTCATAACTCATAATTGAGCAAGGAAGTAGTCATTGGAAAGGTCTTGGATAGATGAGTCTAGATATTTACCCATAAATTTGAATTGGGTATTTAAATTCACGAGGAAACAGAAGAAAGGATTTGGATACACTCATGGAATAGAATTGTGCATAGTTTTCATAGATTTGTTAAATTATTTAGTCTAACAAATCTTATTTCCTGCACATTTTGCATAATTAAGGACAGATAAATAAGCACAAAATCAACAAAGCGACCATAGGCATGGAATATGCATAGAGGACTTGTAGTCATGAAGATGAAGTCAAAGGGTTGTGTATTAGCTTGGGGAATGAAGGGATAGAATCCAATGGGCATGGTGAAGGAAAGGAAGAGATAATAAATTTGGTGGAGACTATAAATATTATTCAAAGAGATTTTCAAATTTATAAGGATGAAAATGAGAGACTTATGAAATCCAAGGAGAAGCAATATGGCTTCAACATCAAGTTGTTGTAAAGCTTAGACAGAATAGAGAATAAAAAATCAAGCAAGTCAAGGAGTCATGGGTATCATGATAAAAGAAGAGAAGCAAGAAGCGTTTATAGGAATAATCATCACTCACCAAGGCATTCATCTAGGAGAGCACATAGGATTTCAAGTCCATCTCTTTTCAGAAAGCATAAGAGGAGGTCTAGGGTAGATGAGCTCCAAGGAGAAGTGAATAAGATCAAGCCTCATGCCTCATGCCTTTGATGGTGAACATAAGAAATATGAATATGAAGAGACTTGGTTGTTGGGCATGAAGAAGTACTTTCAATTACATAATTGCTCCTCATGGGAAGAAGGGAGAATTTTCATTAATCAGCTGAAGAGAAAAGCATCAATGTGATGGGACCAGTTTGTGCAAGTGCAGCTCATTGATGAGAAGAAGATTACTTGGAGGGAGTTCAAGAGGTATTTTCAAAATAAGTACTTAATTAAGTGTTATTATGATAGAAAGATGAAGGATTTCTTCGAACTCAATATTGGGAGTATGACCATGGATGAGTATGAAAGGACGTTCTTAGATTTGTTGAAATATGTCCACTTCATCAAAGATGAACAGGTCAAGATTCAAAGGTACCTGAGTGGGATGCCATCAAGTTTTAGTGATAACATATAGTATGATGATCCCAATACACTGGAGGAAACTATAAGGAGAGATAAATTCCTCTATGATCAGTGTAGAGGAAGACCAACTTTCCAAAAATCTTGGAAATACAAGAAGAAAATCAAGATGGAGCAAAGAAAGAAAGGGACCAAGCCACAATTTTTCAAAAATAATTCTCAAGGACAACCAATTTCTAAGGATCCCAAAATGAAAAAATTAATGGGACAAAGACAAAGGCAGCAACCAATGAAATGTTGCGGTTGTGAGGGAGATCACATGTACAAGGATTTCCCTCATAGAGATGAAAAAGTGAGGATTGTTCACAATGTACAACAAGATAATATAGTGGAATACATGGGAAGAAATGTGACAAGGATCTACGCAGCTTTGGACAATAAGAAAGTTGATTTTCAGTCTCATATGATTGAAGTGGAAGGTAAGATCAATAACCAACCTATTGCTATTTTAATTGATTTAGGAACTAGTCATAGTTATCTATATCCTAAGATGGTGGAAAGATTGCATTTAACAAGAATGAAGCTTGGGAAATATTGGTTGGTTTGGTTAGCTACAATTTCTAAAAGAAGAATTAATGAGATGGTTAAAGAATGTCCAATGGACATGAATGGGTTAGGCACAAAGGCAGATTTGAATGTCATAGCTTTGGGGTCATATGATTGCCTCATTCATATGGATTGGCTAGACAAACATCATGATGTCCTATATTGTTATAATAAGGAATTTACTTGTTTGGATGAGGAAGAGAACTTCAGTACAGTTTAGGGTAATCCCAAGGCAATAACTATCAATGAAGTTTCATCCTTGCAGCTGAAGAAACGCTTCAGGAAAGGGTGCCAAATATTTGTAGCACATATCGAAGAGACACCTACGGATAAAGTGTCAATCATTGAATACTATGAAGTCCTAAAGGAGTTTGAAGATGTATTTAGAGAAATATTGGGGTTGCCACCCAAGAGAGATATTGATTTTTCTATCAATATGATGCTTGAAGCAGCCTCAGTATCCAAGAATCATTATAGGATGAGTACACCAAAGTTGAAGGAATTACAAATGCAACTTGAGGAACTTTTGAAAAATGGGTATATACGCCCAAGTGTGACACTTTGGGGTGCCCTAGTGTTGTTTGTGAAAAATAAGGATAGCACCTTGAGGATTTACATTGAATTCAAGAAGTTGAATAAGATGACTGTGAAGAACAAGTATCCTTTTCCAAGGATAGATGTTCTTTTTTATTAGATGAAAGATACCAATATATTCTCAAAGGTTGACCTTAGATCAGGCTATTATTAGGTGAGAATTAAGGAAGAAGACATCATCAAGACAACCTTCAGAACAAGCTATGGCCATTATGAGTTCACAGTGGTTCCATTAGGGTTATAAAATGCACCAGTTGTCTTCATGTGTTTAATTAATGGTATTTTCATAAATTACTTGTATAAGCTTAACATTTCCTTCTTGGATGGAATTATTATCTACTCCAAGTCTGAAGAAGAACATGAGCATCACTTGAGGATGGTTCTACAAGTATTGAGGGAGCATCAGTTGTATGCAAATTTAAGCAAGTTCTCATTCTACCATAGAAAGATTCATTACTTGGGCCATATCATTTCAAAGGAAGGGATAACATTGGATCCAAAGAAGATAAAATCCATTGAAGGGTGGCCAACACCAAGGAATGTCTCAGAGGTGAGGTCCTTCATGGGGATAGTAGGCTATTATAGAAGATTTATTGAAGACTTTTCAAAGATTGCACACCCAATCACATCTTTGCAAAATAAGGGTGTGAGGTTTGAATGAACCCCTGAATGTGAAAGAATATTCCAAAACTTGAAGATCTTATTAACAAGTGCACCAATTTTGAGAATTGATAATTCCAATGAATATTTTATTGTGTGCAATGATGCATGAAAAGAAGGGCTTAGTGGAGTCCTTAGTAAAAATGTGCATGTGGTATGTTATGAATCAAGGAAACTAGAAGAGCATGAAATAAATTATGCTACTCTTGATTTATAATTTTCACCCATAGTGCATGCCTTGAAGATGTGAAGGAACTATCTCATGGGAAGAAGAATTGAGTTGAGGACAGACCATAGTGGTCTGAAATATTTGTTTGGACA
>CBVK0102260109.1:0-12480 GCA_900067695.1 Picea abies | reverse complement strand
TATCCCCTTGGGTACCTCCCTAGGTACCCCATATTATCCTCCCTAGGTACATTACACCCACTATACTTGAGCCCTATCCTGACCTTAACGATAATTGGACCAAGTGAACCAATTACCATAGTCAAGCCCTTTGTTTTCTAATTGGGGTCGAAGGAAAGTGAGTCCTTACACCTACATCAAGACCTCTTCTTTGAACGACTAACCATAGACCTTGCACCTCCACATCTATCTACTTCCCACCCTACCATATTAAAATCCCCACCAACAATCCACTCCATTACAAAAAGAGCTATCACCATCTAGTTCCAAAGCCTATTATGCTCCAAACTTAGATTAAGAGCATAAGCTACATAGAAACTAAGCACTTGATCTTGAATCAATAGGGTGACCCATACACAATGAAACTCTGAATTTGACCCATAAGAAACCACAAAATCTACAAAGAGAATGAAGGGGAAACCACTAATCCACCAGTCCACCACTCCCTTGACAATGCTTTGAGGCCTAAAAAGGATTGTTCCACCAATAAATCAACCTTTTTTGAAGTTGAAGTCTAGTCGATTTGACCTCTTGCAAGAAGACCACATCGGATCGAAAATGTTGCAAAACACCTTGTGTAAACGTCTTACGACTGGGAAGCATCATCTTGTGAAGATTCTAGGATAATAAGGGCAATTTCATTCCAAAGGAAGATGAAGGCCTAAGGTATTGTACCAATTTTCCATCTCAAGTCCATCTAATCCTAGAGTCCTATGATAAGGCCAATGGACCATCACATCCTTATAGGATTTCATTTGTGGCTTGGGACTAAGATCTTCCACGAGTATGTCCACATGAGTGGGAGAGGAAACCAACTTCTGCTTCTTTGTCTTGACTTTCCATCCATACTCAATATTTATGACAATGGACCCAAAAGAAGTAGACCCATTCAAGATCATCAATCAAGTGTTCCTAGGCACACTAGATAATCCCACCACCAAAGAAGACTCACTACCTTGAGGTTTCTTAACTAGGCCCTTGGGGTCCATAGACAAGGCACCCTACTTGACACCACATATACCACTAGGACTTGTACCCCTTTCCCCTAAACCACTAGCACTTGCACCACAAACATCGACATCACTAGAACCCAAACCTCCTGAACCACTTAAGAATCGAACATTTGAACCTACACCCCCTAAAGAGAAGCCACCTATACCTAAGTCAACCATTGGAAAGGGGACTCCACCACCAACTATGGAACTTGATACCACTTAAGTGTCATCAATTCTCAAACACTTGGAAGAAGGGGGACCCACAACACCACCCTCACTTGCAACATTTCCTCGCATAGGCTTCCAAAGAGAGAAATCTTGAATGTGCCTAACATGAAAAGTAGGCATCCCATAGATTAATATACCGAATCTTTTGTTGGCACACACTATCAATGGTACAAACATAGATAAAAGGGAGAAGCTTGTGCTTCAAATCCACCTCCACACTTACGAAAGGGTTCCGTTGGAACGAGTTTCGACAACCATATAGAATGAGCAGTTTTCCAAATCGGTGAGAAAAAAAAATCAGGAAAGGGGTGTAAGTCAAGAATCATTGTGGGGAACTCCAACAATAGAAAACAATGGGCCTACCCACGATATTCGGGATTGAATTTTTTTCGTCAGGACTAAACATAGACAAGGTTGCCAACAATATTCCACGTGTCGATTGGATCGATTGGTTTTACTTTATTTTTTCCATACTCATCACAAAATCTTTTTTTTAACCATGGCGGACTCGAGAGGAGGGAAAGGTCGCTTCTTTGCATGTTGTAGAGGCATGAAGGGTTGCCACCTTCCTTTGCCAGTGTCTACCGCCTTTGTCAGAGGCCTGCAATATTTGCGTTGATATAAGTGAATGATGGCTATGCATGGTGGCTTTGGCGGTGGAAGGGGTGGCAGTGGCAGTGGCGCTTAGACTGTAACTTTGTCAACTGCAATGTTGTTTAAATTTATTACAATTACATTGGGAGGTGCAAAAGCAACAATAAAACTTCGAATTCTTTGACCTATAACATAGCATATAAATGATATTTGAAATACAATTTTAATGAGTATTTTATATTATGTGGTCGACCATTAACTACTAAGCAGTCAACGCTATATCCCAGCCTGCACGTATAATAATTATTTATTAAAAAAAAATATGTTTCACAAAAATTTATAATAAATATACCTGGCTTTCATGATGAATACGCGGGGAATTCCACACTGCTCATCTCAGTTTAAACTTATTGTTGCTTGCCAGTAAATGTAAACATAGAATATTGGATGGCTGTGCCACTGTTGTGTTTAAATGTTCAAAATGCATGATTGTGGTCACTTACGCTTCTTTACTACTTGTTGTAATATGAGCGATTATAGAGATAGTGGTAAGTAGTCTTTATGGATCCTTAACATTTCTCTCTGATTACTATGACATGATGATACATATTTATATTGTTACACAAAGGGGAGGTAGTTATAACTACTATAACTACCTCTATTAGTCAACCCAACCAGTCATTCAACCAACTCACTGCTTAGTTTACTCATACAAATACAATTCTTAGTTCACTCACAAATCTAGCCAACTAGTTGACTAAAGCTCCTACAACACTACCACTTCTAAGATGAAATCTCATTCACTAACATTATGAAAATCTATGGTCAAAAGCTCCTTCTTAATCAAGATCATAACAAAGAATAACTTTGCAGACTTAATTGATAATTCTTAATCTAGGTTAAAACAAAGAATAACTTTTCATACTCAATTGATAATTCTCTCTCCTTGCCATGTCTATGTAGACTTTTGATGGTTCTCTGAATCCAGTCTCCAACAATATACTATCAGATGTCTTATCAACTTGTAATACTTACTTAAAGTAATTTTCTTCCTTAGCACATCACTCTATCATTCCATAAGTTATTTGGTCGAAATTGTGTTGTAGTACAATGGCCCACTAAATAACTTCTTTAGCATGCCATCCTTAACAACAATCGTATTTCCTTCATTAGAAGTAATGCCAACAACATTGCTTGTCTTTCTCTAACTATTTTTTAGCTCTACTAATTTCTCCTTGTGATAAGAATCATTCAATAAGCAGATGTCATGCATCTTAAGTTCTTTTTGAATTTGGGAAATTGATTTTCCAATTAACTCGATGACTATCTTTGCATCTTTGTACATCACTATGATTCATATGAAATAATGGTTGAATTCTTGGACATATGTTGTGTCTACCTATTGGTTTGACTTTGACACAAGTATTTCCATTTTTGTTAATGTTTCTCCATTGAGTGGTTTCTAGGATAGAACTTTTCCTTGATGACAATTTTGAACTTGTCCCGCTTTAACACAAGGTGTTTATTTGCTTTGACATAAATTTTCACACCATAACAAAGTTTTTGCATACACAACTTTGTGAAGGCATGTAACGTCCCCAGCCTCCCAACGGGATCTCATTACTACCATCTCTTACAAAATGCTATGATCCCACAATGTAACGTCTCTGGCCACCCATGTTGGGCCACGCTAAACAATATCAACTTAATAGTAATTGTAAGGATTACTTAACATAAATAACTAATAATAATTGTCATACTCAACATGTACAACTACATATGTTGAATATTAACACCCCACATACATGTGCAAGAAACATTATACATAATAACAACAAATACTTATATGCAACATCATACAAGAATTAAACTCATATCAAACATAAGTAAAGAACACACAATAAATGAGACAAGCACATAAAGGACACTTATCTTTTATGAAAAATCACCAACTGCACATAGAACTTTGGCGTTCCTCTTAGCCATAGACTATGTTACTCATAAAATTTACGCAATAGGTCACCCCCGAGATGGGGCTTAAACTCCACCAGGGAAAAAGGATTCCTAATGCAAGTCTAAGGTCTGATAAACAACGAAATTACTCAATCCAAGGTGTCAACTGCTGCAACTAGTCTACAGTCCCTCATTTCCCACATGTTTGTCCCACCTCAAGAAGTGTGCCCCTTCTCTGCTCAACAGTCCGTCGATTGCCCCACTTCTCTTCGCGGGCTTCAACAATAGGTCAGATAGGAAGTCTCGAAGCACTGCAACTAATGCCTAGCGCACCAGGGAACAATTTCCAACGAAACTCTCACCTGGAGATAATGCTCACGGGCCTGAAAACCCGCCTCTTCTACAACAAATCTATCACTTGGAGAGAATGTTCACGGGCCTGAAAACCCTCCTCTTCGACAACAAATCTATCACCCAAAGAGAATTCTCATAGGCCAAACTACCTGCCTCTTCAAAAACAAACCGATTTTTCCCAAACACACGATTATACAATGGCAGTAAGTTACAACAGACATTGATTCTCTCGCAGAGGATGGATGATCTGAAAGATCATGGAATGAGTGAATAATGAAAGGGTTCCCCCCCAAAATACACTAAGGCCAACAATATATATTGCATGTATTAAACTGGACACTTGTCACCTTCAAAATTAGATTTAGCCACTTGATGACTCATTCCCATCCCTCGGGAACTTAGGATAAATACATATCCATAACTTACACCTTTTGGAAAATATTACTAAAATATTCCCTTGGACTTAAGCCCACTTGGCTTAGCCCCTCTCATAAACTATGAGCCCCCTTTTACCTTTTTCAGTGGAGTTTATCCCCCCGTCTTATTTCGTCTGATCTGTTTGCGCACAATGATGTGATATTATTAATAACTTGAGTGTGATTACATTTACAAGGATAGGCACAGTGGCATATTTGTGTCCTAACTCACCAGCCTCATAACCAGACAGGCTCTCCGACCTCAAATACATATACATCCATATATATATGACTTGGTCATCCTTGTGCACTTACTCAGATGTGCACAATACTATGGAATGTGTGCACCCTTCCCTTGCTGCGCAATTCATACACACTTACTCAAGTGCACACCCTTTGTTTGGCAAACAAACCTTGCACACTACTCAGGTGCGCGCAAAACCACAACTTGGTGCTAGTGGCTCACCAGCCTATATGTACAGTTACATTTACAATTAGTACCAATGACTCACCAACCTATATTTACAATTACAAATGAGGTTCATATTAGGGACATTACATTCCCCTTCCCCTTATTTATGCACTATCCTCAGTGCATTATATACACATGTGCATACAAAATTTCAAAAGTCTTCAAAAATATGTGGATATTATGCCCGCATTGCATCCTCGGGACCGTACCAGGTCCATTGGACCTTTACTAGCTCCATGAATCGATTCCAAAGTTGTTTCATTTTCCAATCCAATATGCAGACCGATCGCACTCGAAAATCGCCTTCTGGCTCCACCTGAATCACATTCCAATCAATAATATGATTCTGGCTCCACCTGAATCACATTCCAATCAATAATATGATTAGCATTAGGTACATACTTTTTAAGCAATGATACATGGAAAACATTCTGAATACACAAGGATGCAGGTAATGCTAGCATATATGCGACAAGATCAATCCTCTCTAGGATTTCAAATGGCCCATAGTATCGCATTTCCAACCTAGAACAATTTCCCAACATAAGGGAACTACGTCTTCCTTTTACTTTCAAGAACACATGGTCACCCACTTTAAACTCCCTGTGGGTTCTGCCTTTATCTGTGTAAATTTTCTGCCTGTCTTGGGAAACCTTTAAATTCTGACTTATCTTCACCACCTACTCTTCCATTTACCAGAGCAGATTTGGCCCAACCACGACTCTATCTGTTGGCTTGTCCTATCTCACTAGTGTGTTTCACTTTCTACCATAAAGTGCTTCAAATGGGCTCATCTTTAAAGATTCTTGATACCCATTGTTGTAAGCAAACTCCACCAAGTGAAGGTAGTCTTCCCATTTTGATGGTTTATCCATCACATACATCCTGAGAATATATTCAATTCCCATTTTGATGGTTTATCCATCACATACATCCTGAGAATATATTCAATAACCCGATTTACCCTCTCTGTTTGTCCATCTAACTCAGGGTGATAAGTTGTTCTCAAGTTCAAATTTGTCCCAAAACCTTTGAATAGCCCTTTCCAAAAGTTCGGTGTGAACTTGGAATCTCTATCAAACACAATTGTCTTAGGTACACCATGTAGCCTAACAATTTTTCTCATGTATATATCAACAATGTTGGTTTCCTTGTGTGTTGACTTCAATGGAATAAAATGGGCAACTTTAGTAAGCTTGTCCACCACTACCATAATAGAATCATGTTGCTTAGTAGTGCTAGGCAGCTAAGTTATGAAATCCATGGTTACAACTTCCCACTTCCACTTAGGAATGGGCAAAGGTTGTAGTAAACCAACTAGATGTCTATGCTCAACTTTGACCTTTTGACAGTCAAGGCATCTAGCGATAAAATCAGTAACCTCCTTTTTCATTGTTGGCCAATAGTATTTATTTTTTACCGTTGTTATTGTCTTATGGTAGCCTGGATGTCCTGCATAAGGAACTTTATGCATCTTTGATAATAACAATTTTTTCAACTCTTGAACATTTTTCACATAAAATATGCGCCTATACATGAGGATCCCATCCTCTTTTAACTCATAGCCTTCCAATTTCTGCTGCGACATACATGTTGCAAGTTCTCCTTTATGTCCACATAACGTTGATCTGATTTGGCAACCTCTAAAATTATGTCACTCGAATCTAATTTGTACATGTTAATGGCTATAACATGCATCTCATGCACCCTCCTGATGAGTGCATCAACCACCTTGTTCTATTTTTCTCTTATATGATTTATGTCAAAGTCATACTCATTGAGGAATTCTAACCACCTGCATTTTCTAGCATTTAAACTTGGCTATCCAAACAAATATTTCAGACCACTATGCTTTGTTCTCAGCTCAAATATTTTACCCATGAGATAAAGTTGCCACATCTTTAAGGCATGCACTATGGCTACCAATTCTAAGTCATGAGTAGCATAGAGCCTTTTATGCTCTTTTACCTTTCTTGATTCGTAACATATCACGTGCCCATTCTGACTGAGGAATCTCTCAAGTTCTTCTTTGCAAGCATCCGTACATACAAAAGTCTTCATCTAGATCAACAATCCTTAGTTTTGGCACACTGTTCAATAAACTCTTCAGGTGTTGAAAACTCCTTACACAATCTGGAGTCCATTCAAATCACACACCTTTCTTTTGCAAAGATGTGATTGGGTGCACAATTTTTGAGAAGCCTTCAATAAACCTTCTGTAATATATTGAAAGTCCCATGAAGTACCTCACCTCTAAGACATTTCTTGGTGTCAGCCATTCTTTAATGGCCCTTATCTTTTCTGGATCGACAACTATCCCTTCTCTTGAGATGATATGACACAATTAATGAATCTGTCACTGGTAAAATGAGCACTTGCCCAACTTTGCATACAACTAATGCTCCCTCAATACTTGTAGTACCATCCTCAAGTGTTGTTCGTGATCTTCTTCAGACTTTGAGTAAATAAGCATGTCATCCAAAAATACAATGAAAAAATTATCTAAGCAATTTATGAAAACTTCATTCATCAAACACATGAATACAACTAGTTCATTTGACAACCCGAATGGCACCACTGCGAAATCGTAATGTACATACCTCATTCTAAAGGAAGTCTTGTTGATGTCTTCTTCTTTAATTCTCACTTGGTGATATCCAAATCTGAGATCAATATTTGAAAATATTTGTGCGCCCCTCAACTGATCAAAGAGGTCATATATCCTTAGCAAAGTGTACTTGTTCTTTACTTTTACTTTGTTCAACTTCCTGAAGTTGATGCAAAGTCTTAGCATGCCATCCTTCTTCTTTACAAACAATATTAGGGCACCCCAAGGTAACACACTTGGGTGTATATAGCCCTTCTTCAGAAGCTCTTCAAGTTTCATATGTAATTCCTTCAACTTTGGCATACTCATCCTATAAAGAGGATTGGATTTGGGAGTTTCTTTCGGCATCATATTTATAGAGAAATCAATATCTCTTTTTGGTGGAAACCCTGATATATCTTTAAAAACATCTTCAAATTCTTTCAGTTTTGCGTAGTCTTCAACATTTGACACTTTATCCTTAGGTGCCTCTTCCATGTGCACTACAAATACTTGACATCCTTTCTTGTAGCTTTTCTTTAATTGCAAAGTTGAAACTTCTATGATAGTTACAGCTCTTGGAATGCCTTGAACTATTCTTAAGTTTCCTTTCTCATCCAAGCAAGTAAATGCCATATTGTAATAGTCGAGAATGATATGATGTTGGTCCAACCAATCCATACCAATGAGGAAATCATACGAGCTCAAAGGTATGATATTCAAGTCAACTTTTGTATGGAATCCATTCATTTCTATTGGACACGCCTTAACCATCTCATTATTTTTCCTTTTTTCCCATGTAGCTAACTGCACCAACCAAGATTTACCAAGCTTACTTCTCAGCAATCAGAATCTTTACACCATCTTAGGATCTAGATAACTATGACTAGCTCATGAATCAAACAAAATAGCAATGGGTTGGCCATTAATCTTACCTTCCACTTCAATCATGTGCAACTGAAAATCAGCTTGCTTGTTATCCAGGGCTGCGTAAATCCTATGTACATTTCTTCCCATACCTTCAACTTTCACAACTTGTTGTACATTGTGCGTATTCCTTGGTTTTTCACATATTTGAAGGAAATATATATACATATGATCTCCGCCACAACCCCAAAATTGAATAGGTTGTTTCCTTGGTCTTTGCCCCATTGTCTCCATCATTCTAGGCTCCTTGGGATTTGGTTGTCCTTTCGCAGTATTTATGAAAAATGGTGGTTTAGTCCCCTTCTTCCTCTGTTCCACCTTGTTTTTCATCTTGTATTCGCAAGCCTTTTTGAAATTTGCTCTTCCCTTTTGTTGATCATAAAGAAATTTAGCATGCCTTATGGTTTCCTCCAATGTCTTGGGATCATCATATTGTATCTTTTCATTGATGAATGAGGGAATCCCACTTAGGTACCTATGAATTTCAACTTGCTCATCCTTGATGAATGCAGCATGTTTTAGTAGTTCTAAGAATCTTCTTTCATACTCATCTATTGTCATACTCCCAAGCTTGAGTTCAAAGAACTCTTTCATTTTCATGTCATAGTATCGCTTGGTTAAGTATTTCCTTTCAAAATATATCTTAAACTCCCTCCAAGTAACCTTATTTTCATCAATGTGTTGCACTTGCATGAACTGATCCCACCACATTGATGCTTTTCCTTTTAGTTGATAGATGGCAATTCTCCCTTCTACCTGCGCAGTAACTATGCAACTAAAAGTACTTCCTCATACCCAACATCCAGGTCTTCACATTTCCATCCTTCTTGTGCTCACCATCAAAGGTAGGAGGCTTGATCTTATTAATTTATCCTTGTATCTCATTCACCTCAGTCATCCTCTTATGCTTTCTAATAGGAGAGGGACTTGAGCTATTGTGTGTTTTCCTAAATGAATGCTTTGGTGAGTGGCGATGTTTCCTATCAACACTTCATGTTTCTCTTCTTTCACCATGAGACCTGTAACTCTGTGACTTGCTTGACTATGTCTTCTTATACATTTTCCTTTCTATTATGTCCAAGATTTGCATCAATTTGATATTGAAGCCATCTTGCTACTTTTTGGCTTTCATAAGCATTTCAATATCAACTTTATAGCTTTGGACATATTTTTGTAGTCCCTTTATGGTTTCTACCAAGTTTATGTGCTCCTCCTTGGATTTTGTACTATGAATACCCATATCGATATACAAACCCCCAAATTCATCATCATGGATGTAAGTTCTTTGCACATCTTTCATGGTTTTGGAATTTCGGTGTTGATTATGTCTTACTCTAATCACTAATAATTTTGCAAAATGTGCAGGAAATAAGATTTGTTAGATGAATTCATGCGACAACTTCATGAATACTCTGCACCATTTTGTCATAATCCTTTCTTATGATTCCTTAGATGATTTTAACATCCCAGATTCTAATGCTCACACCCGCACATCAATATTTTGCGTGCATCGCAGCTCTGCATTTCTCACCAATATTTTTTACGCTCATTAAACTCTACACTATGTGGCACCAATAATTAGCCCTCATGTTGATCTCTGGCCCATACAAGTCCAGTGTTGAACTAATAGCTCTGATACCACAATGTAACATCCCCAACCTTCCAACTAGGTCTCGTTACTACCATCACTTACAAAATGCTCTGATCCCACAATGTAACGTCCCCAACCACCCAAGTTGGGCCACACCACACAATCGCAAATTCCATCGCTCTGATACCAATCTAAAAAAGTACCCAACTTACTATTGAGTAATTCTACTCCAAAATATAATGCACATTTTCTACTCCAAAACATTAGTCTACACAAATAAACTTGAGGTACCACACACAACCCCCAAGATGGGTCGTACCCCGCAAACTTTCATCTTCTGAAACAACTTATAACAATGGAAGTAACGCATTACAACTATGCACACAAACATGATGAGCACACAAACATTACTACACGTGTAACCACCCTGAACATATGGTTACTACTACCTGTGCAACCATTTTGGCGTCATAAGAAAATTCTATTATCCTTGTGTGCACGAATTGCATCCCTACACGCACAACTATTTCCCTGCATGCACATAGTATTTCCCTATGCACACGACCATTCTAACCCCACCTCGGAGACTTATGAACATTGTTATAAGAATTACTTAATATAAATAACTAAAAATAATTGTCATACTCAACATGTACAATTACAGATAATGAATATTAACACCCCACATACATGTGCAAGCAACATTATACAGAATAACAACAAATATTTATATGCAATATCATACAAGAATTAAACTCATCTCAAACATAAGTAACTAACACATAGTAAATGAGACAAGCACATAAAGGAGATTTATCTTTTATGAAAAGTCACCAATTGTGCACAAAACTCAAACGTTCCTCCCAGGCATAGACTATGTTGCTTGTAAACTTTCAACAACATGTCACCCTCGATTTAGGGCTTAAAATCCACCAGGGAAAAAATATTCCTAATGTCAGTCTAAGGTATGATAAAAAATGAAATTGCTCAATCCAAGGTGTCGATTGTTGCAACTAGTGTACAGTACCTCATTCCACACATGCCTATCCCACCCCATGAAGTGTTCCCCTTCTCTGCTCAACAGTCCTTTTCTGCCCCACTTCCCTTCTAGGCCTTCAGTAACAAGCTTGACAAGAAGTCTCAAAGCACTACAACTAATGCCTAGTGCACCAGGGGACAATTCCTAGCAAAAATATCACATGGAGAGAATGCTCACGGGCCTAACAACTCCCCTCTTCGACAATGAAACTCTCACCTAGAGAGAATTCTCATGAGCCTACCAACCCACCTTTTCGATAACAAATATCCCACCTAAACAGAATGCTCACGGGCCTGAAAACTTGTCTATTCAACAAAAAACCAGTTTTTCCCAAGCACGGGGTTATACAATGGCAATAAGTCATAATACACATCAATTCTCCCCCAAATGATAGATGGTCTGAAAGATCATGAAATGAGTGAATTATGAAAGGGTTCCCCCACAAAATACACTAAGGCCAACAATTTATATTGCATGCCTTAAACTAGACACTTGTCATCTTCATAATTACCTTTATCCACTTGGTGACTCATTCCCATTCCTCGAGAACTTAGGATAAATAAATATCCATAACTTACACTTTTCGGGAAATATTAATAAAATATTCCCTTGGACTTAAGCCCTCTTGGCTTAACCCCTCTCATAAAATCTAAGCCTCATTTTCCATTTTTCGGTGGAGTTTAGCCCCCCGTCTCATTTTGTTTGATATATCTACATGAAATGATGTGATATTATTAATAACTTGAGTGTGATTACATTTACAAGGATAGGCACACTGGCCTATTTGCATCCCGGCTCACCAGCCTCATAACCACATAAGCTCTCTAAATGAGACGGTAGCAGGAAAGAAGCACAATAGGTTGTATCTTCTCAAAATCGAAAACCCTCCTTTATCCCTCACCCTAAACCAATAAATCCCACTACTCCCTCTGCTCCACTACCAGGGATGAAATGGTTGAACACCAACTCAAAGGCCTTTGTTATAATTGTGATGACAAATATTTCCCGGGCCACAAGTGTAAGGAAAAAAAACTTTTTATGGCCATCTCCAAGGATATTTCAGAAGAGGATGTAGAAACTCCCCTTGTGTCTGAGTCACCTAATTCCATTGACATAACCCCTTCCTCAGACCCTCCCGAAGTAGAACCGATCATTTCCCTCAATTCTCTCAATAGCTTCTCTGCTCCCCAAACCCTCAAGCTAATCAGTTACATCAAGCATCGGAAGGTCTCCATCGCTGCATTGCCCAAGAAACTCATTGCTACATCCATGCCATCAATAATTT
>CBVK0102260099.1:0-18966 GCA_900067695.1 Picea abies | reverse complement strand
AGATCGAGCAGAAATTTATGCATAAGAGGTGAGAGTTTGGATCTGCAAACTCCTCCTAGCAGAAGCAGGGCAAAGGTGGCCCTAACCCACAAAACAAGGGATAGATCAAAGATGGCCACTCTCAGGAAAACCAAGCCAAGACACAACACAAGAAGGACTGTAATGAGAAGTCGAAGAAGGACATGGGAAAGTAGTGTGAATACCATAAAATCCCTTTGAACAACACAGAAGAATGTCGCTCCAAGCAGTCACTTCTAGCCAAGCTGAAAGCTTCTGAGTCAGAGGCACATTCTGAATTTGAATCAAATCCAAAAAGAGGGAAGTGGATTATCGATGTTGAACCCAACGCCACTATTGCTACCACCAAAGTCCATCCAAGTGAACCAGAAGAACTAGAGGAAGGGGAATGCCTCTTTCACTCACATATGTGAGTAAAGGGGGATCCGCTTCACTTCATTGTCGATAGCGGTAGTAAGACGAACCTGATCTCAATAGAGGTCGTCAAGTGGTTGGACCTGCTGATGACACCGCACTCACACCCCTACACCATCGGATGGATTCTCCCTTCAAACCCTTCAAGCCCTTCAAAGACAAGGTATCGTGTGATATTTCTCCCCTTGAAGTTTGTGATGTTATTTTAGGAAAACCATATTTTTGTATGAATCTAGACCTTGCAGTGTTATTATTACTTTGGGTAGACAATTGTACAAGATACCATAGGTATCACCACTACCACTATTTCTTTAATATCTACTAAGTAATGCAGTAAGGTCATTTCACAGACCGGGAAGTTTGTCTTCTTTGTGATCCGTGCTCACAGTAAGAAGAAGGCCACTGCCACATTCATGGCCTCTACACCGAGCCTCTCTTTGCAGCAGAAGCAAGTGGATGGGATCGTGGAAGAGTACATAGACATCTTCTCCTAACCCACCAGGGTACCGACGCACTACCAAGTCAAGCATCCAATTGATCTAACCCACGGTGCACCTCTGCCTAATGGACCAGTCTATCGTTGCTCGTTGATGGAAAATGAAGAAATCAAGCGTCATATGATTTCTCCCAATTGTATTTTCATTCATTAACACCCTATGCATTCCCTATCTAATTCAGGTTGTCCTCACCATGCATCAGAATCAAAAGAGTATGTGTTCCTAGAAGCCATGAGAATATTATTCTTCATATTCTCCATGTTACCAATAGGGAAAAACAAGTGAGAGGATGAGGTGTGAAAGGGGAGAGTGCACCAAATCCCAGGAGGGTCTGGGGAATCAAACAACCCTGCTAGACTAAGGGACAAAGTTTCTCCTCCATGGAAAAGGAGAACCATACAGGGAAACAAAAAGAATTGAAGAGGCTTAGGAAAAGAGGGAACCAAGAAGAGAAAGGGAAAACCACTGAAGGACAAGAGAAAAATATCAGAGAGGAACCATGAGAATGTACTGGAAAAAGACCATAAAGGGCCCATGAGAATACTGAACTAAAATTAAGACTTCAGAGACAAACAGAGATAATATTCCATGATTTATAACTCCTTGTTGCCTTTCGTGCACAAACATTTGATTTATTTTTTAGAATTAATAAATGTTATTTTTTTTCAATAGAGAATTTGATTTGATAAAATAATCATAATTAAGGTAACATTTATTTAAATAATAATAGAACTAAATTAAAAAAAATAATATTACTACGTACTCTTTATCCTATGACATTTGTTTACAAAATAATAAAAACATCAAATAAAAAAAACAAAAAACTTAAAATTTAATATTGTCACTTACTCTCTTCTTACCTATTTGTGTTAAAAACGAGTTTACACTTTACACTGTAAACTCGTTTTTAACACAAATAGGTAAGAAGAGAGTAAGTGACCACCGAGGTCCCATAGGCCCGCCAATGCAGGCCCATACGGTGATGGCCTGGTTCCTATACAACTTTATCTTATCTTTAAATATTCTTTCATATTAATTAAGATCGATCAAAATTATTATTACAACGTACCTTACGTTGAATGTACCTAGCTTTTTCAATGCAACGATATAATAAATGCCTCAATATTACTCTTACATTATGTTATGCATATTTCTACCGATCTGCCAGGATTGCAATCTCTACCTAAAACCGTGGATCTTTGATACAGGAGGTCGTAACAAGTCAACCATTATAATAGGTAATTATGATTTCTTCCAATTCAGTAGCTATGCATTTGCATTTTGTTTGCATTAATATTCTCTTCAATCGACCACAAGTTGCTCCATTGGAGGGTTTGTGCTGACAACATTAGCAGTAGTATTGTTCTTAAAGTTTTATGTGAAGAAGAGAAAAACTCTTAGTAGGGGTTTTGCCAGTGGTTTCAACCAGCGTAAGAGAAAGGGAAAGGAAACATCTGGACTTAGTGGGCTTAAGATAGGCAATTTTCCAATATTCTCTTATGAAGAACTTTGTCAGGTTACAAATTTCTTCCATGAGGAGAACGAAGTTGGGGGTGGAGGGTTTGGGTCGGTCTTTATGAGAAAACTTGGGGACGGACGAATTGTAGCCGTAAAGAGACTTTATCAAGATAATGCAAGGAGAGTCGAACAATTAATCAACGAGGTGATGATATATTCGACCTTGAATCATCCATGTGTGGTTCGTCTTTATGGTTGTGCCTATGAAGACAATCCAGACCTTCAAAATCAAATGCTTGGAATAACAACAATAATCTACAGATTCTTCCCCCCAACACTCACTTGTTGACCAGGTATTTGAGAGCAGTGTGATATGTGAACATCTTTAAATGTTGTCCGAACAAATAATGTCTCAACTTCTGCAATACATACACCATATCCAAACCTTCTCTTTATGTTGTATTATAATTTTGTTCTGAATCTGAGAGCTTCTTTCTTGCAAATGCTATTGGGTGATCTATATCACCTTCTCCTGGTTGTGTTAATACTGCTCCAAGTGTTATTAAAGATGCATCCACATGAACATGGAACTCCTTTGACCAATCTGGAAACACCAAAATTGGCGTCGTCACCAATTTGCGTTGTCACCATTTTCCCCTTCAACATGTCCAAACTCTGTTGGCACTCATCATTCCAGTGAAACTTGATATCCTTCTTTAACAACTTCTCCATGGGTGTGGTAATCTTTGCATAGCTCTTTATAAAATTCCTATAGTAGTATGTATGACCAAGAGTAGCTCTTAATTGGCGCACTGACTTAGATGGTGGTAAATTCACAATGACAACAATCTTCGCAGGATCAACCAATAGATCATGTTTACACACCACAAGCCCTAGAAAAATTCAAAATGGTGCGCATAATATGCATTTCTTAATTTCAAAGAGATTTGACATTGTCTACACCTATCTAGCATTAGTCTCAAAACTTGAACACGATCTTTCAATAAGCTAAATATTGTCTAATTATCTAAGTAAACCTCCAAAAACTTATGTATGAAATCCTTAAATTCCTCTACCACTACCCTTGAAAAAATAGCAGGGGCATTCTTCAATCCAAATGGAATCATTGTGTATTGATAAGATCCCCATTCTATGGAAAATGTAATCTTATGATGATCCTTTGGTGCTATTCTGATATGGCGATACCCTGAAAATCCATCAGTAAATGAGTATGTTTATTGTCCTCCTACATTCTCCAAGAATTCATTTGTAAATGGAAGGGATCATGCATAAAGGCATCATTCAATTTCCTCAAGTCTACACAAATCCGTATTCCCCCTTGATTCTTCTCTTGAACCACCATAGGGCTAATCCACTCAGATTCTTCAACAGGTTCTATTATCCCAACCTCTAAAATTTTATCAATCTATTCCTTCACTTACTGTTTATATAATAGATTCAATCTATATGGTCATTGTATTATTGGTATGGCTTATGGTCTCAAGGGGATATTCATCTCTCCAAGTTCTCCTGCTACCCCTTTCATTTATGAAAATGTCATTCGAAATAAGTCATTATATTATTCGCGCAGTAACTTTGTTATTCTTTCTACTGTCTCGTTATCCCAATAGTCACCAATACTTGCAATATTCAGATTCTCTCATCTTCAGTGGTGCATCAAATTATTCTGACTCTAACTTTGGACCTTCTACTTCTCTTTCTCTTTCAACTTATGTAATCTGAATATCGCATGGGTTTTATTCTGTTGGGTCATCTTCTGCGACATGGTAACAATGTAACAATTGTCTGATTGTCTATCTATTCTGATCCTAATAGGTTGTTACAATTTTAACTTCAGGTTCTTCAAATATCCTCTCTTTTATCAACTTCAATGTTGTGTCTATCTCTAGATTCTCATGTCCAAATGCAAAGTTGATCGAAAAATTTTGCTACAAAGCTTCCCAATTTACAGTTCATTTGCGCAGTTCCAATTCTGTGTACCAATTTCTTGGAATTCCTTCCAATGTATGAATAAAGTGGCGTGGCTACTCCTCTGGCGGTACCAATATCCATTGGGTTATACATCTATCTATATGTTCTCTGGGCTATCCTAGTCCATCATATTTCTGGATATTTTCTTCTCATGTTTTGCACCAAATATGATGCGTAGTAATCTTTTGCATTGATACCAATTCTGAATCTTCTCTTTATGAGTACCCCACCAATGTGAAGGTGTATCTTTCAAGGCAATGTCTAAAACTATTAACCTCTGACTTTCCAAAACTTCTAACTCAAACTTTGTTAAAAATTCTTCTAAATCATTCTAACCATAAAAATTTGGAGGTTCTCTTACTTCTATGCTAACCCATCTTAGTGTGTGTATCGTTCTTGCACATATTCTAGTAGATATCTCATGCAATCGTTGCTGTCAATTCTCCAGTCCTGTGTCAAAATCTGAAGCACAAGAACTAATGCGCAAAAAATTGGATTAGGAGCACCACATCAGATGGGTGGGGATGATGATGAGAAACATAGTCAAATGAGCCTAGAGGATAGGCCAAAGAAGTGCAAAACCCTATTGCAGATTTAGTGCAGCAGTCAGAGGAAGTACTGGTGGAATATGTGATAGGCCAACAAGATTCATACATAGAATATGAAGAAGATACACACCAAGAAGCAGGGCCATCGACAACGACAACAAAGAAAAATAGAAAACATACATTACAAATATCATTGCGCAAACATAAAGAAGTAACATTGACACTATCGCGCATACCCGAAGGAGTCAATATCCTTCTTGGAATGTTAGGATGCATGGATACACTGAAGTATGTGGACCATGATATTGCAGACAGGGACAAGTTCCATGAGTTTGCGCCACAAGTATATATGGAGAGAAAAGATATAGGTCCATCAAGAGTTCCAATTTTAGAGCCAAAGCAGTGGATTGCAGGGTTTTATAACACAAGTATCATGAACCTATTGGAAATTCCCCACTTTGCGAGGGGCAAAGATG
The DNA here is from genome assembly GCA_900067695.1 of Picea abies. NCBI lineage: Eukaryota > Viridiplantae > Streptophyta > Pinopsida > Pinales > Pinaceae > Picea > Picea abies. The sequence goes on along the minus strand of CBVK0102260099.1, from coordinate 13,563 downwards.
TAAATTCCTGTGTGAAACAACTATTAGCCTTGTTTCATGGGGGATTTATATGGATGGATAGACCAATATCAATAGATGTATATTTAATTTCATAGATTACAGGTTTTCCAAGAGATGGAGAAAATCCAGAACAATAATTAGATGATAAGGCAAAGGAGAAATCTCTAGCAGAGGAGATGAAGAATAAATACAACACTGACAGAGGACCCAGGGAGTTGATCATTAATAGAATTAGTGAACCAACAACCAAATTGGTGACCAATATGATGGCTTGTAAAATTCTAAGGAAATGTCGCAAGGAGGAAGCACCTACAGGAGTCATAGCAGCAGTCGTGCAGTGCATGAAGGGAAGTCTACTCAGTTGGACCCTGTATTTAATGAATTGTTTTTTGGATGATTTCAAGGATGCACAGGATCTTGGAACAGAGTTCCACTATGCATGGTTGATTATCTTGAGAGCTTTGGTGGGTTGGGGAGAACCCAAATATAGTGGATTTTACCCAAGGCCATGAAAGTGTCACACAACAAAGTATACACCGTTGTGGCACCCTTCAGATGAAAAATAAAGAAAGGAAAATTCCAACATATTTTCTATGTATTATGACGATATGCAAGAAAAAATGGTTGATACATGGAGGATACCACTAGAAGTGGCAGAACAACATCAAAGCATAGCTAACTTTTAGTCTTCCAGACACAACATGTGGATTCAATAAGAAAGGGATCCCAAGAGAGTATGGCTACAAGTGAGGTACTTTGTGACAGGAGAGGAAGTTCAGTGGGCCATGAAACACTGGCCTGAAGAATGGAAGGTATCAGTATTTTCCAAGAAGGTATCAAAAGGTAAGTAGCAAGCAGAAGTTGGCACTTCACAAAAGTAATATAGTCCAATAGAAAATACAATAAATGAAACAAAACATGTGAAGGAAACACGGGGAGAACAACAGTTAGAAAGACAAGGAAGAAGAACCCTATCCCCAAACTTTCAACACAGGATAAGGGTCGTGCAGAAGTAACAAATGGAGGAGTACATATGGATAATAATGTTCCTAGGCATGAGGAACTAGGAGGAGGATATCTACTAGACATGGAAATCCAAAGTACAAAGATGCACACAAAAACTCTGCCCATGAAGAGGACAATATTGCTGGAAACATGTTAGCGTAAGAAGATGAAGGCACATAAGGGAGTTCCTGAACTCACATTGACAGAGGATGATGTAGAGATGGTTGCAGAAAAAATAAAGGACCATGCAACAAAGGTGTGGTATGATGCAAAGAAGCAAAGGGAAGAAATAGTTAAGAAGTTGAAAGAGGTTAAGGAGGCACTGGAACAAATTCAACTCACTACAGTGCAGCAAAGCGAACATGCGCAACAACACACTTCATAAGAAAGATTAGTTCCATCGTAGGAGATAGTACAAATAATATCAATAGGGAGTGAATTTTTTTGCATAACTCAAGATATGTTGCAATTGGATGAGGAGACAATGCAAAAACCATTAAAGGACATAAACCATTTGGACTTGGCACTGCCCAAGGTTCCAATGAAGGTGTGGTACAAACTGCAAATCAATGTCGCGCAGGAGATACATTCGAGGGCACACGCAAATGCGACAAGTCTACAACTGTCCAATGAAATAAAGAGGACACTAGAGTTGAAAATCGATAAGGTGTAGTTCGAGAGAGATATAGTAAAGAAGAACATTGACAAAATGGAGCAGAAAGTGGACAAAGTGTTTAAAACAATTCTTGACAGCACGCAAGAAGGGGAGAGTTTACCTACAGAGGAGAAGATTGAGAAGATAGTGCGGGCTATGGAGAACTATATAAGCCACATTATAGAGTTGATGGCACTCATAAGACCTATCACACCACCAGAGGTAAGAACACAAAGGGAGAAAGAGGTTACAAGTCATAAGGAGAGTATTGCACAAAACATTAAGGAAATCATGGACTTGTACAAGAAAAGTGCACAGTTATGGATAGATCTACAGGAGGATGGCCAACTGCAAGAGCTAGACAATAAATAAGAAGTTGTAAACACAATGCTACAAGACTAAAATCAGAAGAAGAAGACAATGAAAATCTCGGATATATTGAAGAGTGCGAAAGAATTGAAGAACTTGCATGCAGAATTGAAGAGCATAGAAGCAAATAAGAAGGCAAGGCAGGTGTAGTTGGAGCCACTGCTAGAAAGTGCAGAGAAAATGTTGACAGAGATTGATGAAGCTAAGGGGCAGGTTGAAAAGGTTGGATTGGAGAATGAAGAATTATTGAAGGATCCTATCAATGCATATACTATGGAGACTATTATAGAGAAGAGCACACAAGTAAAGTCTAAAGTTGAAGACATTTCAGGAAGGTTTCAGGAATTGAAGAAGTCAATGCAGGAGGCACACACTACCTGAGTGGCTTAGGATGAGTCACAGGTGAGTGTTGGGGGTCTGTTGGAGCAGACCATTTTGGTGAACAAATCAGCAATCAAGGAAGACAATTAGAAAAGGGACTAGGAAAGGAGCGCATGTCGTGATATAAGGAAAAACAACGTGAATAAGCAATAAAGTCAAAGGAAGAAATAAGGACGTAGATCAACCATGTGCTAGAAGTTAGAAAGTGGAAAAACCTAATCCACTTAGGGTTAGGGTTTTGGTCATGATTGTAATGGGTTTTAACCCATTTTTTTAGTATAAATATATATTGTAAGATCTAAGAAGATTTAGTTGAATGTTGCTAGCAAGAGTTTTGAGTAACTAGTTAGTTTTGATATGATTTTTGTTGAGAGCTGTGGAGCTAATAGTGAGATTATTTATGAGTTTGTTTAGAGAGAAAGATATGAATTGTAACAAAGGTTAAGGTCGCAAGTTGTGGATCTTGGTGCGATTTTGTCATCCTCACCATTATCAATAGCTTCAGTTATATGCAAATGTAATGCACACAGTGCAATAACTTAATGAAGATGAATAAAAGAGAAATGAATGCCAGAACTTTGTGGATGTAGCCCGGGGGGGGGATGAAGCATGGAAAAACCTTGTGTCTTTGTGTGGAATGTTGTCTTAATTCTTGCAGTTATTTAGTTATGTTGAATGGATGAATTTGTTAGTAGTAGAATGTAATGCACAATAGATATTTACTGTAGATTGAACTGAAATGAATGTGAATGGTTACAGAATGGTAAATATGAATGTAATGATGTGTTAGAATAATATATCTGATGAATGTTGAAGTAAAAATCATGTCTAACTTCCCCATAGAAACATCCCTTTCAAGGTTGCATACATCTAGGTCCTGCAGTCACCCATAAAGCCATCTCGAGTGAGAGCCCATTATGCACTTTGTGTGCAATGTTGCCTTATGGTCTCTAGAAGGGTCGATGGTTTGCAGGGTTTTGTTGGAAACATAAAGTAGAACCTGGGTTGGTCCGAATAAATCCAACACGTGTTATTTCTAATGGGGAAGTCAAAATAGACTCATCAAGAGTTGAATCCATTCAACAGTTTCATCTACCCTCAACTAAGAGGGAAATGCAATATATCTTCGAGTATACAAAACTTTGTTGAAATCACCAATCCCATCTCTAACCTATTGAAAAAATATCATGAATGTAAGTGGGATGAAAATAGTAGATCCACCTTCAAGATATAATTCTATATTCTTGGCATCATTCTTAGTGAGTATAGACCACTCAAGGGAATTCCAAGTCTTTTAATTTTTCTTCAGAATAAATGATATCCAATGTAATATTGTATAAGAATGACCAAAATATGGAATGCCATATAACATTTATGAGAAAATCACTTATGGATTTGGATTTAAAATACACAATAAGGGAAATTCAAGCTTATGTTCTTGTGCAATATTTAAAATATTTCAATCCTTATGTATCCAAATATCAACCAGGTGGTTGTTCCTTTAAATTAGGGCTTAAAAAACTGAAGTCTTGCTTTTATGTCACTGTAGTTAGTTTTCACTGTTTCAACACAGTATTTGTTTGCTTTCCCCTCTGTCAATGCCACATTCTGATGAGCAGAACTTGATTTCATGTATTGTGCTCCCCTGGTTTAACCTTTTAATTTGTTATATCTGTTCTGTTAATTTGATACCTATGTATTGTTGAAGAGGGGAAGAGGTGTGAGTGAATATAAAATTTTAAGTTCTATAGGGTGCTTTTCCTTTCTTTTTTCATCATGGTATCAGAGCGTTGAAACAATCCACTCGAGTCTTTGCCTTAGACTTGCAATGCAACGACTCCTGAGAAATTGAAAATAACTTGAGACTTAAGAGAGCTTTCTCTGTTAACTTTTGAGTGAGCAGCTTTAAGTATTATTTTGGGCTATTTCATGTCAAGAATGCTATAACAACGGGTACAAAACTACCTGGTGCTTATTTCTTTTCTTCCTTCACATTGTTTGCATTTTATTCAAAAATTCTGTAACTGTAAAATGTTCTCTGCAAACGGTGGAAGAGCTATTGCGTAACAGGGGCGTGTGCTGAAGTAACCAAGGTGAACCACCATAGTTGAGAAAAGAAAAATAGTTCGTTGAATAAGTGCTATGAAGTAGGAGGGTTGGTTGGCATGGTTATTTATGATGAATTATAAAGTTATAGAGTGGTGGTTTCAGATTTCATATCACTTTATAATGAACAAAGCAAAGCATGGAAAAAATTTAAAAGTTATAAAGAGGTATCTGAAATTTCATATTAGTTTATAATGAATGAAGCGCGGGATCAAAGTTGAAGTTGTCACTGTTGTAAGGCGTTCTCTACCCTGTTATAGAACGACATAAAATTATTTTATAGGCAAATGAAAGTTAATAAAAATTTATTTGTTAAATTTGAAATGAAAATTACTTCAGATCTTTTCAATTGAAGTGTAAAGAATTTTTTCATAATATATTTTACTTAGTTATTATTTTTATGGTTTTTTATTTTTTTTATCAATCATTGTTTTTATGCATTTTTTCCCCTTCATCCTGATAATGAAAAGAATATTAACATTTCTTCCTTGTGCAGTGGAAGTTCAAATATCATTTGTTTTCATTTTTGTTCAGAATATAGGCAAGAAAGTAAATAACTAACCACAAGATCAAGAAAGCAAAGAAGATGGGTTGAAAAGGCACGAAGCCAATTTAATTAATGTGTACATCAATAATGTATATATAGTACAAATATTCAGAGGGCTTAAGATCCTCCTTGAACTTTGAAGAAAATAGCATAAATTGGTGGTTTAAGGATGACCACAAACTCAATTTGGTGGTTTCGGGATGACCACAAACCAATCTGGTGGTTTCGGGATGACCACAAACCAAATGTCTAGCAGAAGTTGATGTCTTCTACTAAATGGCATGGTTTTAAGTTGACCATGAACTAACCAAGAAAATGGATGAAATATAAAAAATAATAGCCTCAAAAACATCAAACGTCATGTCACTTTTGTCACTTTCACAATGCATACAGGGATGAAGATCAAAACACTACACTGATCTATTATCTTATCATTATCAACTTCATTGACTTAATTGATTTTGTTGTGAGCAGACAACGGAAATTTCTGAATAGAAACAAGTTCAGAATGGGTTTTCTTTTGTTGTAGATCTTCTTGTTGGAGTAAGGGTTTTTTGCAATTCCACCCTTTTACAATAATCCAACTTGACAATAGAAATTTTTTATCTCAACAAAAAATTCACCCACTTACAATCATAATTCAATTTCAACAGTGTTTGATACTTACAAAAGGAGCAACAATAAGTATCACAAATTGCAACTCATAAAATTTTGAATAGACAGAAGCCCAGAATGGAGTTGAATTATTCTTTAAAATTGTCGATGATGTGTATGTAAATCTCTGAAATTTGTATACACTGGCTTGCGGCTTTCCTCACTTTCATTAAATAATTTGAAATTTCTTGAATGAAATCGCTTTACTTCATAGTGTGTTAATACAAAAACAACCAACTCATTCTTTCCCTTATTACAATGGCAATCCCTCAAGATTAAAGTGCACACAAATAAGGTGCAACACAAAGATCCTAAGACCAAATACTCTTATAACTCCTTCGCATAAAACCTTATAACTCCTTGAGTAGGGATCAAATCCCTATCACTTCGATTAACATACAAATAATGGTACTCTCAATTCATGATATAATAAATTAAATCATTTGTGGTCGTATCTTTGAGAGCAAATGTCATAACCCATGAAAAATGGACTATCATTATTGGAGATATTGACAAGCCAACATTACAACTCTCCTGTAATAAACTCTCAATGCAATTTTTTAAAAATTTAGGATTTCACCTATTTTCGTAGTGTTTCATTTATCATGCATACATGGTGATTCAAATCTTTACCATGCGTCCATGAGTCTTCGACAGATCCCTTCTCATTGAGTTCTACAGAGTTAAACCATATTAGGGTCGTTGCAATCAAATGGAGGTCGTAGTCGATGGTTGTTCGATGTTGCAAGTCAATCCTTTTTCTTGTAGATCGAAAAGACACATTTTCGCCAAACATGTATGGATTATTAACACGCCTAGGCCGTAGAGGAATGATCGCTTCTTTCAAACTGTTGGTCACTAGTTCACGGGTCTAATGTATATTCTGGCAAACCCTTGTCTTTAAAAAAGAAATCTAAAATGTCATATCTATTCTTTTTCAAGATGATTAAATAATGAGAACATCTTAGCCTATGAGTATTTAGCAAAGTCGTAGGCTACATATTCTATGAAATGAATATTTTTTTCCAGGGATATTTGCCTGAAATTCGGCGAGAAATTGTTGGATTCGTAGATTTAAGTGATTATTTCTGTAAAATCCAAGTGCCCTGGGAGTTTTTCAGCAAGCTGAATCCATTTTTGCATTCAAAAATGGATTATGAACAACAAAAAATAGTGATTCGTGTAAATTTATATTGTCGGATTCCAACGAAAAAAAGCCATTTCATAGAACAACTAGCCAACGTCTTTAGAAAATCTTTTGATTATGCATTTAAGTAGAATGTACAATGACACTTTCTTTTATTGACAAATGGGAAATATTTGTTGTTGATTGAATTTTTAAACAACAATAAGCTTCATCAAACAACAATTACCCATTACTTGGTTGTGGATTCCCCTTCACAGGCTTGCACGATCCTTTTACTACCTTGTTCACCTTAACAACAGCTAGGGTTTGAGGCATCTCTCACTTGCAGACAAAAAAAACCCCTCCTTGGATTTCCTTTAATTCATATACCATGGAAATATACCATGGTACTACTAGGAACTAAGAACTATAGGGCTCTGATAAACTACCAGGCTTATAAGATCAATATCATGCTCTGATACCACTGTTAAGAATATAGGAAAGAAAGTAAATAACTAACAACAAGACCAAGAATGAAAAGAAGATGAGCAGAAAAGGCATGAAGCCAATTCAATTAATGTGTATATAGTACATATTGCACAATTGTCCTCTAATGGTAAGATAACAAACTGAGATTAGAGAGTTTTCAACAATTTTTATACAATACAATCCCATTCTCATTTTCAAGGAGTTCATGCCCCTGTTACTAATAAGACATACATGTATCACCTATTTATTGTCATTCTAAACTGAGATATTTATATTATTTTTCTTATAAGCTACAACCTACAATTGATCCCCCTATTTTCATCAAACAATACCATAGTAGTGGAGATCAAATGCTTTGGACGTCAATGGTGGTGTATACTCTTGAGAATATCTTTTGTTTCTATTCTCATTGCTATGTAGTTCCTTGGTTTGTATAATTATTTACATTACTTTTGTGTTATGAAGAAAGATTAGTACTGCAAAAAATAAATCATCGTTAGTAATTTCCACTTTGTTTATTTAGCAATTTTTCATTTTCATATGAAAAGACTAATTGATTTTAGTCTTTCAATATAGAAGGGTTGAAAAGAATTTAACACTTCAAATTGAAATATAACTATTCCCTTCAAATTTAATCCTTGAATGAAGCAAAGCATGGAAAAAATTGGAAAGTTATATGTCTTTGAGATTTCATATCAGTTCATTAATGAACAAATCAAAGCAAAGGAAAAATTGGTGTCGTTCTTTGGTAAATTTAAAAAAAATACAAAGCACTTAAATTGGAGAGACATGTTATTAAGATTTCAGCGAACAAGTAGAGTGTTGATAGACAAATGAAGACAAGCAAAGGGTGTTTATACTTTTACAAAAGCATCTTGAAGCTTATGACGTATTCATATCCACCTTTACTAAACCATGCTTGGTACAAGGTAAGTATATCCTTCTTTAAATGGATTCAACACTCTCTTTAAATGGATTCAACACTCTCTTGATTTGGGAACAGGAGAAAATATTGCTTATGAGAAAATTAAGATTAAAAAAATGTGTATAAGCTAGTCAAAGAAGCAAAAAGATTCCAAGTTTCAAAGATCTATAGATGAACTTTTTCTAGGAGAGGTATTAGGTTCAGTGCTATCCTTATCAAGGTTCCATATGCATATGATTTTCATGCAACATATCATGAGCATGCATGAGAGGGTAAGGATGGTTATAAGCGTAATCATGGTGTTTTTAGTTGTTATTTTTACTAGGTTTTTATTTATAGAAACTTGCTCGATTACGGTTTTAAGAACTTAGTTGAGAGTGCTTCAAATGGGCACTTATAGGTTTTTGACATTCTAGAAAAAAATTTAAGGATTTGTGGCATATTTAGATATGCATTGGAGAGATATGCACAAGGTTCAGTGATAGTCATGCATGGAAGTTATGCACCTAACAATGATTTGCAGAAGTAGCTCCATGCTTTAGTTATAGCTACAACCACAATGTGGATCGACAATTTATTCCAACCTATTTTCCCTCAATAATGTGTTCACCTGCATTTGGACTGCATTCATTTGTATTTCGAGTGGGGATTGGGAAATCCATTTGAATTAAATAGGATAACAAATAATTATTTTAGAGATCCATATCATGGAAAGCATGAAACTCAACTAATTTTAATTATCAAATTATTGAATGGAAAAGGAATTTTTATTATCTCGAAGTCAAATAATTTGTCCACATCAAACCTCGTCATGGATTTGAGTTTAATTTTCATTTCCTTTTCATGAGTAGACCTATCTTAAGAGGGGTATTGTAAGGCCTCGAGAGCTTAGCTATGGCACATGCACTTCCACCACAATATGAATCGGGCAGGCAGGACGCTTGGTGTGAATGAGGAGATAAAAGTCTTCATATAGGGGAAAGTTGGGGTTCCTTGGGTGCGCAACATGCCAAGGGGTGACTCTATCCAAGATTCATTATGACACAAGTCAAACGATGGATGGTTTGATGAAGGGTCGAGGGAAAGACTTGGGCGCTCCATCAATGAAGGGGCGCTCCATCAATGAAGGAAAATCAACTAAGACATGGGAGGCACACTTAGGAGAGTCGACCTGACTCACCTAAGGGGCATGCGCAGCCAAGAGGATGAGGCATTTAGATATATGGGGTGCACTGGCATGAAGGGAGCACAAATTTTGGGCGCCCCAGTCCCAAGAGGCATAATGGTTGATGAGAACATGGGTTTGTTTGGGCAATTGGGTCTACGAAGGGGAACGTCGATTTGTTTGGACAACTTGTTCCATGAAATGGTGCGATGATATTTTTGGATGCATGGGTTCACAAAGGGGTGCAACACCCCCAAAGGACACGATGGTTTGCGATGATGGACTTTGGAGAGCCTATAAAATAAAAAGGGTGCACAACCAAGGAGGGAATTTTTGGGCAAGACAAGGAGAGAAAGAAAGTTATGTGATTCTAAGGCAAACAATGGGATGCAAATTCCTCAAGGAGCCAAGTCACTCCACTTGGGAGGACTTGTGTTGCCTTGAGGTGGATTCGTTGGACAAATTTGGGTGAACTTATCTTGGGAAGATTTTGATTAAGTCTGGAAACGCAGGTCTGTTGGAGGAATGTGTAAGGAATAACCAAAATCTGCGAGGTCTACTAAAATGAAGAGACAAAGTATGCAGAAATGAAGAGACAACAAGTTTATGGTTGGAGGAACCTCTAAGGTGCATCACGAGTGGTTGTGCAGATAGTTGTGACAGAGAGTCTTGGTGATGATTTGTAAATGAGTGTCTTGGTGAGGTGAGGTGAGTCATTTGACTCTGTTATGTTGTAAACCAAGCCAATAGAGCTCATGTTGTAATTGTTTCGCAATAACAAAGACTTAGCCAGGTGCTAGGCAAGGGTTATGCCACCTGTACTATATCTTTGTTTGTATTTCTTTTTTTCCATGGGTCTCTTGTTTCCTCATGGATGTATGATTAAATATGACTAACTGTTAAAGTACTTAACGAAATTCTAAGTATATAAGAGTGGCACTAGAATAGCAGTGTAACTCGTTGGTAGCCTAGAATGGAGTATGGGTATGATCTAGGTGAAGAGGAGTAGTCTAGATGAAGTAACCTCGGTGTTGCCAAGTATCCAAGTGAGAAACGTCACGGTGCATGCCCTCAAGAGGTGCACGATCCTAAGATTCGGCTAGGCACACTGTGAAGATATGACAGATAGTATCATAGTGGATTCATTGTAGATTTTGGAGAAGGGTTGGTGAAATATTCACCACTATCTTGATGATAAATGATATCAAAGAAAACTTTGAAGGCACTTTTTTGTGAAGGAAGTTGAGTGGGAACGTTCGCAAACTTGGTGAATGACTTAGTGCAGGGAACTTGTTCACCACATACTTTTCATCAGACTTATGACATAGATTCGGTTGATGGTTCAATGGGAAGGTTGAGTTGGGAGCACACCTTGTGCAGACAGAGAGAAGAGTTTATGGTGAGAGGAAGAACTTGGACATGATGGGTGATCACAAAACTCATTACAGAACTTGTTGCAAACTTGATCATAGAGGTAGACTTGGTTGGTTTGATTCATGATGGAAGTCAATATCGGACTTGGTGTGCACACCTTGGAGAGACCAAGCATAGAGTTTGTTGAGATAATTGAGCACTTGGGTAAGGCAGTTGAACACATGATCGGTTGCATGACTTGTTGTAGAGATAATTGCATTAGTGATCACATAAGAGAAAGACAGAGGGTGATCATAGAAGTGATTGCGAAGAGGATAAGTTATGGGTTACAGTAGCGTGAAGCACCTAGGCGCATCGGATGACCTGGGGAGACCTAGAGCAACTTTGTAGTAGGTAGTTGGTTGAGCACGTTTCCATCATGATTTCTTTGTGTCATGCATTGTCGAGAACAACAGTTGAGTTGATTTGGGTTGTTGGGATCACAACCTTCAGATGAGGTATCTCTTCATAGAGTTATGACATTCAATTAGCAGTAGTATGACATGACAGTTGGGCAGTGGGTGCATGGTGACTTGAAGAGGAAGCACTCAAGGTACAAAGATGGCAAGACATTGGAGATGATTTCGACTGGTTTCATGCAAAGTTTGGGACTTAGATGGATTTCCAAAGTGAACGGAAGGACTCGACCTTGTATCGCAATGAAGGTCTTGCAGATTTGTAGAATTGTGGATAGTGATGGAGGAGATTTCATGCAAAGAGTTGGTTGCTTGGGCAAGTAGAGGTGCAAGAAAAAAGGCTTAGAACATGGTTGCAGCGAATGATCTCGTTGGAAAGGTATGGTTGGCTTGAGTTATTGTGTTTCCTAAGTGTTGTAGTGAGTTGTTTGAAGGGAAGTCAAATGACTTGGTGTTCAAGTGCATTTTGTTTCCATGGTTAAAACTGATAGACTTGAGGGTGACTCAAGTGGTGCAGATTGAAATAAGTCTTGTAGCAGTTTGGGATGCCTTGGTAGGGTGAATGTGTAGAGATCTTGGGTGATCTACTTGGATGAGTCATGTGGTGGATTTAGGAATATTTTGATGCATCCATGGAGGTGTCTTGGGGAAGTTGCCTAACTCTTCAATGAGGTGTGTTGGACAGGTTGTTGTGGTAGTGGGAATTGAATTCTGTTCATGCCAAGTTGAGAGGATGTATGAGGCATCTTGGTGTTTGGTTCCTTAGCCAAATTTTTTGGGTCATGTGATGACTTGACAGTCATGATGACAATGCCATAGTTTGGATGCTTGTGGTAGGTGCAAGGTAGTTTCATTTCAAGAGATGGATGGAGTCAGTAAGGAAGTCGACAACGAATTTTTGGCAGTCAACCTAAATGGGAAGAACATAGACCAAGTGACTTGGTTGGTGTTTTCTCACCTTTGGTATAGGACATTGGATGAGGAAATTCATGCCTTGGTGACTTGTGAACGATTGTGTGATGACTCAGAGATACAGAGGGGATCATTGGTTGAGGTTGGTAGAGTAGGGGTTCAGGCATGCCTAAGGCATGGAAGTTATTTAAGGTGACTCATTCTACTTGGAGCACTTTGGACAGTTCGTTTGGGACATTTGAGGAGTTTAGGCATGTTGGCCACACTCATCGTAGATGTTGATTTGTGTTGAGGTCACTTGACGAAAGGAGGCAAGTTGAGGAATTTCCTTCATTTGGAGGATTTTGCGGAAAGGTAGATTGTAGAATGAAGATATTACTTGGGCATGGGCATTTCTCTTTGCATTGGGAAGCATGGTTGAGGGTGGATCCTAACCATTCTAAGGCATAGAGAAGTAAATGCAACAACATGACTAGGTGATGAAGTAGTGCCACAATGATAGTCTGGATGTGCAGTTCTTGGGGAATATTGGCTAACTATGCCATGAGGTGGATAGTGGAGCCAAGTTGTCACAAATGAATTTTCTTTGGGATGACTTCATAGTGCAACAAGGTGAGGGGAAAACTTACCTTGGTATGATATCATTGTGCAGATGGATCGAATTGCAGAAGGAAGTTGAGTACAAATGCACCAATAGTTTTAGAATGCAAAACTTAGACATTGTGCAAGATCTCCTTGATGAAGATCAGATGATGGAAGCAATGATTAGGAAAGGATGATCACTTTCCTAAGTCTTTGGATTTGGAAACGGAGATGGAGATGTGACAGAAAAGACTAAGTTCATGCATGAGGAATTTCATTCTCATGACTTGGGCATGACGACTGGACTAGCTACCCAATCATTCCAAGGCATGGGGGATATCATTATGCAGAGACATGGAAGAGTTGGTTGAAGTATGGATTTAGAAAAAAGATCACAAAATTTTTACACTTAGGTGAAATTTTGAAGTGAGGTTGGCAGCAGTCAGTTGTAGCAATAAGTGACTGCAACAACAGAATTGAACAACAACAAGGTAGCAACATCGCACAAGGTAGTGTAGTAGAGTTGGATGAATTTCATCCTTGGATTTGAGTGAAGCAACCATATTGACTCAGGCAACAGATAGTGTGAATTTGGGTGTCAAATAGTTTGGTTTGTGGAAACTTGGGGTTTCCACTTCACAAGGAAACTTGGGTTTTCCACTGTGGAAGAATTTGAGGTTTCCAATGAGAAAAAACCTAGGGTTTCCAACATACTTAATTTTGATGGGGGCACAAGTTCGAGGAGATAATTGGAGATCAATTTTGTGGATTTTTTCTTGGACAATAATGACTTGAAGTGGGGGAGGATTTAAGGCCTC
>CBVK0102260093.1:0-10231 GCA_900067695.1 Picea abies | reverse complement strand
GAGAGAGAGAGAGAGAGAGAATGGATTAATAAGTTATTAATCCAATTTAATAACTTTTAGTACTTTCAAAAGATGTTAATACTATATTATCCTTATTAATATTTGAGCTCAACGACTATTTTTTCCTAGTTCCTATCTTCAACGGTCACTTCCATTTTACCCCTTTAAATTCAAACCTCAGCACTCGTTTCAACCGTGATAGCTTCAAGTGTCCCTGATGATGGGTGGACTGTCCACTCCAAACATTAGATGTTTCAAAACCTCATACACAATGTTTATCCATAAATTTCTCTAACAAAACCATAATTATTATGATTATGATAATATTCTATATATTTATCACATATAGAGTTATGATATTCAATATTTTATATATTTATCACATATAGAGTTATGATACTATTGAAGTCATTTCAAGACAAAAGGTATACTTAAATTTTTGGGTGAGTTAATTTTGTTCAATATAAATCTCATTCAAATCTTTTCACATTTTTGAAAGTTAATTTTGTTCAATATAAAGCTTATTGAAATCTTTTCATATTTTTGAAATGAAGTTTGTATGTAAAATTTATACTTACAAAAAGTTAATTAATATTATATTAATCACAATACCTTGTAAAGATCATATTAATTAGCATAACTTACAAAATATTAATATTATGCTCATCATAATACTCTGTAAAGATTATATCAACTACCATTACTCATACATAGCGTTGATTATATATGATTATTAAAAAACTAAAAAACCCGAACCTAAATATAAAGGAGACAATCTAAAACCCTAACTCTAATGACTTAAAAAAGGAGTTGTAACCTTAACCATAAATAACATGAAAAGATACTTTGTTTGACATCATGTATAATATATATCTAGTTTGACTAAAAAAAACTCTTACCATATTTAGAGATTCCTTATCTATCTATGAACAATCTTATGATTAAGTGTGATATTTGATTATAATGATACTAGTCCTTTTTCTTCAAAACATGACTATTTTCCAAAACATGACTAATTATTTGATTCAATTCCAAGATTCATAACCTATTTAAGATCCTATTCTTTGTCAAGAACCAATTGATACTAATGTTACCTCTGTTGATACTCATGTTGGAATCATAAAAAATTGTCGTATAGTTCTAAATCCCCATCTTGTCTAATTTTCTTGCAACAATCAAAATATCCTAGAAGTAGAGTTTCATAGTCAGCCCATTATCCTAATCTGGATTATATTGAGAATGACATGAAGGTAGAGATATAACATGGAAACACACAGAGATATTTCAAGAAACTCAGTAATACAGTTAAATTCAGATTCTATTAATGATTGTTTGGAGTAAAAAAGACTGTAAAATGAAAAGCACACAAGTTATATAGAATGGTGGTAGCTTATCTTTGAAGAGAGATATGTGTCAGCTACTCTCATTTGCAAGAAGCTGAAAATGCTTTTAACATAAAGCATCAATGAGAAAACCCTAACCCCAAAAGATGAAATGCCCAAAGGTTTGTGGGCTTCGATGTGGTTAGTTGATACGTCAACTTCCTGGGGGTGCAACTTTTGCATACAATCTCCGTTTGGGGTGCTCGGTACGTCATAGGAAAGGTTTAGCCTAGAAGTACACATTCTATTCGGCCTAGCATCTACCTTTGTCCACATGTTAGGTGTTGCAGTGCCAAAAAAACTATGAATATGTGGAACCATTATGCATTAGTGGAACAAGTGGGTGGCCACTAGTATCCACCTGGATTTGTTCTACCCCATTATAAATTAATGGTCCCCATTGGTCAAGTTCCTCCATCATATGGGAAAATTTTTGCTGAATCTAACTCTTGGTGAGCCACTTTCCCTGGTGAAGAAGTTGCCCTGCTTTGACGACCAAATAGAGTTGGATGTTCCGCTGGCCGGTGCCTTTCATCTTGGTGTCCATGATTTGATAAAATGTCACCTACTCAATGCATTCATGATTGAGTTATGTATGGGCCAAGTGCTTGGCCACGTTTGAAGTGTCAAGGAGAGGTGGAAAATATGGTCGAAGTAGTTCCACATTAAATATAGAGTGCAAGCCAAGGAAAGGGGTAATACTTAATTCAAAGGCATTCTCACCCACAACCTTAGTGATGGTGTAAGGCTCATATAGAAGTGGGTAGAGCTTTCAATGGGGTCCTATGAGGCGCTCTTTCTGCAAATGTAACCATACCTTATCTCCCACCTGAAAATTGTGTGGTACCTGATGTTGATTGTGGTGCTGCTTGTACTTGGCGTTAGCTTTATGCAAAATATCACGAAATTATTTATGGATGTGCTCAATTCGTTCAACAAATTAGGATTCTCAATTAGGCTTGGTCTGAGCATGGGAGGACTCTTCCTGTGCAACTACAATGGGAAGAGCTACATCAATGGGGGCCAATGGATGGAACCCCAAGCACACCTGAAAAGGGTTGTGGCAAATAGAGTTGTGGAGGGATTTGTTGTAGTTATGTTGGACATAAGGAAGGATCTCATCCCATCTGCATGGATGTTTGGAATTGTACATCCTCAAGATATGAAAAATCATCTTATTGACTACCTTTGTTTGTCCATCAGTCTGTTTGTGGAAGGCCATCGATTTGGTCAACTTGGTGTCCACCATCGACCATAGGCTGGACTAGAAAGTACTCAGGAACCTACTATCTAGATATGGAATTATGGTCTATGGGATCCCAAAATGAACCCAAACACATTCAAAGAAGAGCTTAGCATTGGCCTCTGCTGAGATACTCTTCTTGTAGGGTGCCAAAACCACCATCTTAAAGAATCGATCAATGACCATGAAGTCATAGTCGTTACCATGCTTGGTTGAAGGTAGACCAGACATATAGTAGATGCATATGGACTCCCAAGGAGTAGGCAGATGGGTGTATAGCCCCTGTTTCTTGATGGCGGGTTTTACAATGGCGCAAACATACATGATTTGATATACTTGCAGACATATTATCGAATCTTTGGCCAATAAAATTCTTTTGCAGTACTGCCATTATTTTTTCCACGCCAAGGTGTCCTACTGTGTGACTGTAATGAGATTCCCAAATCAACTTTGCATGCTGGCTTGAAGGAACACATATATGGCTTAGATGGCATAACGATTCATCCTAGAGATGAAAGTATGGAACTGATTTTCTTGTGCTCAATGTCTAATAGGAAACAACAAAGTCATAGTCAATGCTGTGTAATTGTGGCCACTTGAAGGTCTCATGCCCACATGAATTAAGAATTGTCGTTAGTGCCACAACTGGGGGTCAACTGAGGCAGTTTGCAACATGGTTGATGCTGCCCTTCTTGTACTTGATGTTCAAGTGAAATTGTTGTAGGTACATGGACCATTTCTGATGGTAGTCATTCAATAATTTTCCTTGTGTCAACATGAATTATAGAGGCCTATGATCGGTGTGGATGATCATTTCTTTTTCTAGAATGTAATGCTTCCATTGTCAACATGCCTGCATGATGGAGTACATATCTTTGTTGTAGGTGGGGTATCTGCAAACAACATTAGATAATGTTTCACTATGATAGGTCATCAGATGACGATGTTGAGTCAGGACTGCACCGATAACATAATATGATGCATCTATCTCAATCTCAAATGGTTGTTGTAGGTCTGGTAGAATAAGGATTGGTGCTGAGTAGAGGAAAAATTTAAAATCCTTGAATGCTTTCTGTTGTGACAAGGCCCAAACAAACTTGGCCTTGGATCCACCCTTGGTCACCTGGCTTAAGACCCAAGCAATTCGAGAGAACCCCAACACAAACTTGCAGTAGAGGTTGGTGAGGCCCATGAAGCTATGGAGATTGGTTAGTGTATTCAAGGCCGACCAATCATGAATGACTTGGATCTTGTTTGGATCCACATGCACACCCTACTCATCCATGATGTACCCCAAATATTGAATTCTCTACATGTCGAAAGAACACTTCTCCAAATTGGCATATAACTTGTGTTGTTATAGGGTGCCCAAGACCTGCTGAATGTGATTTGAATGTACCTCCTAGATTTTTCTAAAGATGAGGATGTCATCTAGATATACAACCATAAAGGAGTTTTTGAATGGCCGAAATATATCATCCATCATCTACATGAATGTGGTCAAAGTATTAGTCAAACTGAAAGGCATGACCAACCACTTGAAGAGACGTTGTTTAGACTTGAAGGTTGTCATCCATAAAACAACTTACTCAATTGACACATAGTGGTAGCCTAAATTCAAATCAATCTTACTAAAAAATTTATCTCCCTTGAGTTGATCTAGAAGATCATCAATCTAGGGGATTGGGTACCGATTCTTGACAATGATCTTGTTCAGGGCTCTCTAATCAATACAAAGTTGCCATGTCTTGTCTTTCTTCTATACCAGAACAATTGGGATCTCACAAGGTGAGGAGATTAGTCTAATGTGGCCTTTTGGAATTATCTCTCGGATCTAGTGTTTGATTTCTTCATTCTCCAGAATAGAGTGCCTATATACAGGGTTTTTAGATAGAGGAGCAATGAGTGTCAAATCAATTGAGTGCTTTAACTAAAAGTGCAAGGACACCCCAATAGGTGAGACAAAGATGTCTTTGTGCTTTTCCACGATCTTTTCCACCTACTTATAATATGTAGAGAGACCTCCTACAGAGGTTTTGGTGGTTGTAGTGATCTTATGTTCACCTTTCGACTGGACCATAAAGAGGAAAAATATCCCGGTCTAAGAGACCACCCTTTTTCACTGCTTCGCTGAGATCAAAGAGACCACAATAGTTGGGACTGCCTCTGGTACCCTGTAGAGTTGACCTCCCAAAGTAATAATGACACTATGTGGCATAGATTCATAAACAACATGAAGCTTCCACATATATCGTTGACATAACAGTACATCGCAAACTTCAAATGGGGAAACATCACACAATACCTCATATTTGAAGGGTTTGATATAGTATTGTAGGAGACATTGTTGGCTGACGTAGATGTCCTGTCTGTAGTTGAGCCAACGGATGGTGTATGGCTAAGGATGTGACATCGTTGTTAGGTTCAATATATTAACGAACTCTACTAAAATTAGATTCTTCTGGCTACCATTTTCAAAAATGAAATGTAAGGGGATCCCCTTAACCCACATATGTGAGTGGAAGAGGCACCCCCCTTCTTCAGGATCCTCTAGATCTCCAAGCTGGTATTTTGTGGTAGTGATGGTGAAACTGGGTTCTACATCAATGATTTATTTTCCCTTATTCGATTCTGAATCAGAGTTTGAGTCGGCATCTGATTCTGAGGCTTTTGTCCCAACCAACAATGATTGTTTGGAGTGACAATCATCCATGTTGTTCCAAGGGATTTTGTGGAACTCACACCACTTTCCAGTGTCCTTTGAATTCCCATTACCCTTCTTTGTTGGTGGCTTGGACTGGTTGTCTTGGGGTTGGCCATCCTTTATCTGACCTTCTCTTTGGAATTTAGGGCCACCTTTACCTTGAATCTATTGTTATGGGTATGCAAAGATGAAATCCCACTTATTTTTTTGCTTGAACTTTTGGACATTCTTGACAATATATATGTAAGTGGCTCCTAGTGAGGAGATGCATAGGAACTCCATATGTGTTTGTATGTACCTATGTAGGCCACTATAGTACTTCAAGACCAGGTTCGACTTAGAGTCTTTAATACCTATATTTGTGCACAAGGTATGGAAGATTTTGGTGTACTCTAACACTTTCTGGTCTCTCTCATAATGCAGAGTTTTCCATCTCGTGTACTGGTCATCATAGTTTTCAACAGGGTATTATTTCTCCTTGAGGGCATCAAAAAAAGTTTCCAAGGTGGGTTCTGGCCCAAAAATTGTAAAACCATCTCTGACATGCTACTCACAGTACATTTCCCACCAATATCTGACATAGGGAAGAGAATTAAGGAGTGCGAAGGTGATATTTTCATTGTTGGAAAATTTTTGGACATAGAAATCCCTTTAGCAGACTTAACCATTTTTCCAAAGCATCGTCATCTATCTAGCCTTCAAATAAAGGAATATCAAAGTTAAATTGTATCTTGAAGGGTGTCACACCTTCAAAGTGACTGTTGGTTGAAGGTGTCGCCATCGATTTTGGTAGCCGTCGAAGGGTTTGGGTGAAATTATCCATCATCTCGTTCATTTATTACACGAGGGATTTATTGAGCAACAATTTGATAAGATCTCATGCCCTATCATTCCTCTTTTATTCTTCTATGGGAGGCCTCTTGTGCTAGCAAGAGAGGTTTTAATCAAGAGAAACTAACTCAAGACCCAACTCTCTATACCCTGACCTCATCGGGGACATGCACTAAAAAATGACAAGGAGCAAATTTCTCTGATAACATTGATCCAGATTATATTGAGAACAACATGAAGGAAAATATATAACAAGGAAACACACAAAGATATTGCAAGAAACACAATAATACAGTTAAACTCAGATTCTATTAATGACTATCTGAAATAGAAAAGACTGTAAAATGCAAAGCACATAAGCTAGCTAGAATGGTGATAGCTTATGTATGAAGATTTAAATGTGACAACTATGCTCATTCACAAGAATCTGATTACAAAGAGGCCAAAAATGAATTTTAACATAAAGAATCAATGAGAAAATCCTAAACATTCAAAAATCTAACCCTAGAAGATGAAACACCAAAAGGTTTGTGGGCCTTGATGCGGTTAGTTGATAAATCAACTTGTCGGGGGCGTTATTTTTGCATACTATCTCCACTTTGGTCGCTTGCTATCCTGTTTGAAATTTATAGTTGAGAAGTACATATTTTGAACAACCCAATACATGCCTTTAACATCCCATGGGCGTTTCCACGTCAAAAAAACGTCGTTTAGGGCCTCAAAATGACCCTAGAAGTTCGGGACCCAAAAAATCGTAGAAAAATTGCCAAGATGTGGAACCATTTCAAATTAGTGGAACAAGCGGGTGGCCACCAGTATCCACCTAGATCAATCCTCCGCCATTAGGAATAAATCATTCCCATTACATCAAGTTTCTCCATCAGATGGGGAAATTTCTGTTGAATCCAACTCTTGTTGATCCACTTTCCCTAGTGAAGAAACTGCCCTACTTTGACGGCTCGATAGAGTTGATGTTCTAATTGTGGGTGCCCTTCATCTTCGTGTCCATAATCTGATCAAATGTTTCCTATTCAATGCATTCAATATTGATTTATGTAGGGGTCAAGTGCTCGGTCGTATTTGAAGTGTCCAGGAGAGGTAGAAAATATGGTCAAAGTAGTTCCACATTAAATACTAGGTGCAAGCAAAGGAAAGGGGGAATACTTAATTAAAAAAAATTCTCACCCATAGCCTTAGTGATGGTGTAAGGCCTGTATCAGAGTGGGTGGAGCTTCTGATGGGGTCCTATGAGGCACTCTTTCTGTAAATGCAACCATAATTTATCTCCCACCTGAAACTTGCGTGGTGCCCGATGTTGATCGTGGCATTGCTTTTACTTCATGTTGCTTATACTTGGCATTGGATTTCTGCAAAATGTCATGAAACTGTTGTTGAATGTGTTGGATTCACTCAACAAATTTGGATACTCAATAAACATTGATATGAGTATGGGAGGCCTCTTCTTATGCAACTGCAATGGCTAGAGCTACACCAATGAGGGCTAATGGTTGGAACCCAAAGAACACCTAACAAGGGTTGTGGCCAATAGATATGTGGAGGGATCTATTGTAACTATGTTTAACATAAGGAAGGGTCTCATCCCATGTGTGTGGATTTTTTGAATTATACATCCTCGATATATGGACAATCATCCTGTTGACTACCTCTATTTGTGGGTGAAGGTAGTTGATTTGGTTAGCTTGGTGTCCATAATTGACCATAGGATGTAACAAAATTACTCAGGAACATACTATATCAATCAAAAATAATGTTTTTTGGTAGGCCAAAATGAAACCAAACATGTTCAAAGAAGAGCTTAGTGGTGGCCTCGATTATGACACTCTTCTTGCAGGGTGAAAAAACTACCATCTTAGAGAATAGATCAACGATCACGAAGACACAATCATTCGAATGCTTGGTTGAAGGTAGATTGGACATGTAATCCATGGGGATTGACTCCCAAGGAAATTCGAGAGTAGGAAGAGGGGTGTATAGCCCATGTTTCTTGATGACCAGTTTGGCAGTGGCATTGGATTCTCTCAAGAAATTTGGATGCTTAATCAGCCTTAGTCTGAGCATGGGAAGAATCTTCCTTTGTAGCTATAATGGGTAGATATATGCCAATGGGGGCCAATGGATGGAACCCCAATCACACTTGAAAAGGGTTGTGGCCAATAGAGATGTGGAGGGCTCTGTTGTAGCTATGTTGAACATAAGGAAGGCTATCATCCCATGTGTGTGGATGTTTGGAATTATACATCCTCAGGATATGGACAACCATCCTATTGACTACCTCTATTTTTCCATCATCTGTGGGGGAAGGTATTCGATTTGGTCAACTTGGTGTCCATCATTGACCATAGGATGGAACAAAACATACTCAATAACATATTGTCTTGATATGAAATAATTGTCCATGGGATCCCAAAATGACACCAAAGAATTTCAAAGAAGATCTTAGCAGTGGCCTCGGCTATGGTTCTCTTCTTACAAGGTGCCAAAAATTCCATCTTAGAGAATTGATCAACGACCGCGAAGACACAGTCATTCCCATGCTTGGTTGAAGGAATACCATGCATTTAATCCATGGAGATGGACTCCCAAGGCCTATCGGGAGTAGGAAAAGGGGTGTATAGGCCCTGTTTCTTAATGGTAATGGCACAAAAAATGCAGGATTTGATTTACTTGTGTACATCTTGTTGAAGCTTCAACCAATAATTTTTTTTTGCAGTACTGCCATTTTTTTCCACATCAAAGTGTTTCATGACCAACTATAATGATCTTCCCAAATAATATTTGGATGCTCGCTTGAAGGAACACATAGATGGATCAAATGGAATAACAATCCATTCTGGAGATGAATTTTTGGAACTGGTTTGTCTGCGCTCAATGTCAGATAGGGAGCAACAAAGTCAAAGTCACTATTCTATAATTGTGGCCACTCAGATGTCTCATTCCCACCCGAGTTAAGAACTATGGTTAGCGCCACAACCAAGGATTGACTGAGGCATTATGCGACATGGTTGGCGTTACCTTCTTGTACTTGATGTTTAAGTGTAACGTTTGTATGTGCATGGGCCACTTTTGATGGTAGTCATTATGTATCTTTCCTCGTGTCTACATGAATTGCATAAGCTTGTGATCAATGTGGATGTTCGTTTCCTTCCCTACAATGTAATGCTTCCACTGTCAAAATTCCTGCAAAATGGAGTACATATCTTTGCTGTAGGTGGGGTATCCGTGAACAACATCAGATAGTGTTTCACTGTGATAGGACACTGGATGCCCATGCAGAGTGAGGACTACACCAGTAGCATAATATTAAGCATCTCTCTCAATCTCAAATGGTTGTTGTAGGTCTAGAAGAATAAGGATTGGTGTTGAGCAGAGGTAGAATTTCAAATCCTTGAATTCTTTCTGCTAGGGCACAACCCAAATAAACTTGGCCTTCAATCCACCCTTGGTCACTTGGGTTAGGGCCCAAGCGATATGAGAGAACCCCAACACAAGCTTGTGGTAGAATTTTTCGAGGCCCAAGAAGCTACAGATCTCGGTCAACGTCTTTAGGGCCGACCAATCATGGATGAATTGGATCTTGGCTGGATCCACATGCACACCCTTCTCATCCATGATGTATCTCAATTATTGTATTCTCTACATGTCGTAGGAACACTTCTCCAAAAATTCATATAACTTGTATTGTCGCAAGGTTCCCAAGACCTGTTGAATGTGTTTCAAATGTTCCTCCCAATTTTTTCCAAAGATGAGGATGTTGTCCAAATATACGACCACAAAGGAATTTTTGAATGGCCATAATATATCATCCATAATTCAGATGAATGTGGTTGGGGCATTATTCAAGCCAAAATGCATGACCAACCACTCAAAGAGACCTTATCTACACTTGAAGGTTGTCTTCCATACATCAATTTGCTTAGTCGACACCTAGTTGTAGCTTGACTTCAAAGCAATCTTACTGAAAATTTTATCTCCTTTGAGATGATTGAGAAGATCATCAATCTGAGGGATGGGTTATTGGTTTTTTACTATGATCTTGTTCAAGTATTTATA
>CBVK0102260090.1:0-11676 GCA_900067695.1 Picea abies | reverse complement strand
GGTTGTGGTCGCTTGGAGGAGGATAAGGGAAGGGATGGTCTGTGCTAGGCTCTGTAGAAATTCAGGGATTCTGTCCCTCGAAGAAAAGACAATTTTTTTTTTTTAAAAAATTAGTCGTCGTAGTGGGTGTGTGACACCAATGCTCTAGACCTTATTCATAATCAAATGCACACGAATTGATACTTCTCCAACTCAGTGCACCATCTGCAGTGGGGTTTACATAATCATCCATCGACGCAGTCATGTTATACAAATTGTCCATGTCATTTCCTCTTGCTGGCTCTATGTATCTCTTTCCTTCCGTTGGGTCCAATGGTGCAGTAATTCTCAAATCTCTGATTTCAAATAGCATTCCCCTCCTCTTCAAGTTTATGATTGCTTGACTATCAAATGCCCATTCTAGTCCAATCAATGCTAGATATGGTTGACTATCATCCATGATCTCAATAAATTCAAATTCTGCCACACTGCACACCCCATCTATGTTCACAGGTACTCCTGTCATTTGATCAATTGGTACTATTTTGTCTTGATTCATGAGACTTAACTGAACATGAGACGATATTAGCTTGGGTTTTCCCATTATCTCCGAGGTCTGCTTAGGTAATACATTCACACCAGACCCCAAGTCCAAGATAAAATTATCCATATTATATTCTTGAATTTGCACATTGAATTTGAATTCTCCATTGGTCCTCTTTCTGCACAGTCCTTGATTCACCACCCTTTGTGAGATGGGAGTTTCCCTTCATTGCATGCAATGATCAATCATGTCATACAATGTATTCAACGCGGTTTCATCTTTCATTAGCTCTACACAACTTCTGAAGAATTCTCTTAGAGTGCTTACCTTTCCAGTTAGCTTCTCTGGCACAACGTGATCTCCAACGTGAGGCGCATATGATGTTGATGCTCCCCATTCCTATCCAATTACCTCTTTCCTTGCCCTCTGATATGTCTCATTTGCTTGTTGAGGGTCGAATATTGGCACAGATCTTCCTAACTTCCTTGCCTTCTTCCCTCCATTCGTCACATAAGCCCCTGTTCTAGCTCCTTCGCCTGTAACAACTGTTATTCTTGGCCCTTCGTTGTGTTTCTCCATTGATGTTTTCTGTACATTTGTATTATGGTTCTGATTCCCTATTGCTTGCCATTTTGCAACTAGTTGGGGATAATCTTCTGTCGAATGGTCCAATGCTCTACAATATGTGCATGTTGTACATGGATTCAGGCAGTTGTGGGCTAAGTGTCTCGGTTGATTACAATTATAACATATTATCGGTCCTCTTCCTCCTCTGCCTAGACCTTTGCCAAAATTTCCTCTATTCTCTGGATTAAAGCCTCTTTGATTATTATATTGTGGACCACCTCGTTCTGTCACAACGTTCTCCTCTTGAATCATGTACATATATGAAGTACGCTCCCTTATCAAATTGAATGCACAACAATCCTTCTCTTCATGTTCGACTGACTTGCAAAAATTGCAAAACAAGTTCCTTGGTGTACTTTGATACTTTTGCAGTAATGTACATTCAGTTGGATGATGTCCCCATTTCATACATATCTCACAATAGCCCCCTCCTGGTAATGGATTCGTTGCTCTAGTTGCCAAATATTGTGTGAATGTTAGGCATTTGTCCTTGTGATGGCCTTCAATCCTACACTTGGTACACCAGACTTGTTCTTGTTTCTCCTTCCCTTTTGTAAGTTTTCCCAGTTGAATTGTTAAAGCAGCCAACTGTGTTTGAACCTGTGCCATCCCTCCAATGTCTCCTACTGGGGATGATTCCAATTTCATTGCAATTTCTAAAACCCCGGACTGTGACACAACCTTCTGTTGAATCAAGGGCCTACGAATATGTGGTAGAAGTCATGCAATAAACCACTCTTGATGTTGTTGATCATGGATCTAGAAAGTCAGTCTACCCATTGGATCCTTGTATCTTTGATCAAAATCCTAGACTGATTCAATTTGCACTTGTTTAATCTCCTTTAGTTCTGTACTGTACTGTGACTCAGACTTTGGATTCTTGAACTCTTTTAGCAATGGTTGTCTTATCTTTACCAATGTCATGGCCTGTCTTGTAGGTGTGATACTCTGCAACTTCATGTACCAGAATAACGCAAGACCTCTAAATGTTGTCGCCAACTGTGCAATCTTCATAGCCTCATCCTGGACGTTCTTAGCAACCCAACTTGTCTCGCAGACAAACAAATGTTGTTCTGGGTCTTCTGACCCCACTCCCTATAAATCATGCAGTCTAAGGGTGTTATCTACCCCTGCCATGTTGCTTTGCGTAGTCCCTCCTCTTGGTGATGTTGGTTGACTCTGACTCTGTGCACTGCTTCCATTGCTCTGATTGCTACTACTATGTCCTCCCTTGCTAACTATAAGTTCTTTTGATAAGTCTTTAATTGTTGTTTTTTTTATTATGGTGACACACATGGGGTCGTGGATTCGACACATGATCCGGTCTCAGTAGGAATTAACATCTCTTCTATTATAGGACTGGACTGGAACTCCTCTTCCTCTCCTTTTATGTGTGGTATCTCCATGATTTGAATTATTTCGCAAGGTCCTCTCCCCTCTAGCTCACTGTGCGACTCTCCTTTCTCAGCCCCAGTCTTTCGCCTCTTGTACCTCCTTCCTCTACGTAGTTCTCCAAAATCGTCTTCTTCCTCTAGTATACCCTCTTTGATTCTTTGCATCCCCAATGCCTCCCTTCTTTCTTCATTGCTTCCTCCATCCTCTCATGTCTTCAAACTATCCTCTTGTCATTCCTTGATTCCCCTATTTGCGCGAAGCCCCTTAGTAGTCAGATTCCATGGTCATCATGCACTTGTCACACAACAACATCTTTATCCATGTACCCAACAATTTCATGAACCTTCCTCGTGGACCTTTGAAGAAGTCCCTTTCTGCCACACTGTATGACTAGGTACAATTTACTGCGAACTCTGTAATATATCCTCTTAATATGCTATCCAACCATAAATCAATCGCGCGAGAAGTGTTATTACTTACAAAATTCAGCTGTCTTACCAACTCAAGAGTCCAATTCCTCGGCACTGCATTTCAATACCTTCTTGTATTCTCCACTAATCTTTCTAACCACTCCATTAGAATAATTGGAAATTCGCCAAAGAAAATTTCATGCAGCTTTGTGTACACATACCTTTGCATCCATTATTCGTCACTCATCCGAGGGTTTCTATTATCTTTCTGGGCAAACTCTCGTTCCTTCCCTTCTAACCATTTTGAGATTTCCTTCTTAGTCAGCCTCCAAAACATTCCCTCAATCACAGAATCCGGGTCTCGACAATAGAACCATTTGTTGGCACTCTGCGCGGTTGTAAGACCCTATGTTCAAGTTATCCTAACCAACAAAACCCTTCAGACACCGATCCTTTTGACATCACCTGCATGCAAATGAAGTCTCACCCAAGGTATCTATTGGGGCTACAGGAACTGAGTTTTTGCAGTAGTGAGGGAATGGGAGGTGATCATCTTTGTCATTCTTGTGATCATCTTTGTCATTCCTACTTATTTGTTCTGTGCACGTTATTATGTATTTTCTCTTCTTAGATTACTTAGTGAATTCAATTATGTATTACCATTATCCTTCAACTTACATCTTGAACCAATTATTGTAATAGTCATACCCATTGCACAACTATCATGTAAGAAAGAGATCTACTCTAACATGCATAAAGAGAATATTCATCACATAAAAGACAACGACACAATATTTAACGTGGTTTACCCAACTTTGGGCTACGTCCACAACGACTGGCTTCTTTATTGTGCTTTCTGTAATTGTCTTAGGCTTGCGCACTACACTTACAAAGATACATCATGTTCTCTTCTCCTTTCATCTAGCCTAGGCGCTCTGCAGTGCAAGCCTCTCTCTCTTTTTGCAACATCTCCCTAACATTCAGACATAGACTCAATAGTGACTTCTACAGATCACTCTATCACTCTCTTCTCGACCAGAAGAGAACTCGCGAGAAAAACTCACAAAAAAGGAACAACTAACAATGAAGAACTAAATAGAACCCCTATTCTCCCAACCCATTACATATTTATACATAAATTCTAGGGCTTAAAACCCTACTTTTACCATATTTATACATGATAACTCGAGTTAGCTTGCTGTTTGGGTTACTTTTACCTACTTTTTCGTCTGCATGCTACTTTTGCACTATGACTGCTGTTGTTCTTGCTTTTGCACATCTTTCTATCTTTATCACATCGCGCTGCCATCCTTCCTTTTCGCCCACTTTCTTCTCTTTGTTTTATTCCTTTGCTTTATTCTTCTCTCTACGCTCTATACTCCTGCGCACTCCCGAGTCTTCCTTCTTCTTCTGCGCACATCTTCTATACTTAGTATTTTTATGTATATTATTTCTAAAATGCCTATCCAACATGGGGCACTCAAATCACTCACATCTGGTAGATGGAG
Source organism: Picea abies (assembly GCA_900067695.1). Taxonomy (NCBI): domain Eukaryota; kingdom Viridiplantae; phylum Streptophyta; class Pinopsida; order Pinales; family Pinaceae; genus Picea; species Picea abies. The sequence goes on along the minus strand of CBVK0102260090.1, from coordinate 7,213 downwards.
AGTTGTTGAAATACCAATTTGCATTGCTCAAATTGCAATTTTGAGCCTCTGTGTAGATTTAGAGCCTCAAAATTAGCCCAAGATCGCAATTTGCAATTGTTGAAATCACAAATTTGCATCAAACTGGAAATTTCAACCGAATTTTGGTCTAACTATCAAGAAAAAATAGTCGGAATAACAAGGCGATATAATAGCCATGTATTCCACACTAAAATATGCTTAAGAGGAACCAATTATTTTGTTGTTACATTATAGTTTTTGGGTTTTTGAAAAAATGGATTTACATGAATTACAAAATCTTAAAAATATTTTGGAATTTTCATAATCCAATAACATATGATAATGATTAAGTTTATACTCATAATAAATAATGAAGACTTAATAATATATCTTGAGTGGGCCTATTGGTTAAGAACATGTGTTTCCTCCTAGGAGGTCAAATGTTCAAATCCAGAGGGGGTAGGGTATATACACTTCCGTAGACTTTAGTAGTCAAATAACTACGTAGAGGGGGTCCCTTCTCCCATAAACAAGAGAGTCTCATACACCAATTTGGTGTGTGGCTTCCCAATTTGCTTACTCACATTATACATAATTAACCACTTCAATCTATAAATCAAACAAAAAATATTCCCCTAAAAATTGTGAAAATGTAGAACAATTAAATTATGCCATACATAATAATAATAAATAAAATACACAAGTTATATTAAATAAAGAAACGAATGGTGACTGAAAAAGATAACACCCACCATGTTAATCACTCAAACAGAACCTAATAACTAAACCTAATTGACATAATCCAAAATCACATTTACATTTCACATTGATATAGAAATGAATATGAGCTAGTAAGTTGACTTTGTTGCTCATTGATATGGGCCACTGTAAAGATTTTGTATCACATTTGATTGTGGGTTTCTCATATGAACTTGAAAACTAGATTCCCAATTTTGTCTTTATATTCCTCTACGGGAAGTCATAAGAATAAAAAACGTGTGTTTGGATTGGATTAGGGGAGAGCAGCCAGACACGATGGAGGCATGGATGGTGAGCAATGCTGGAAGAGGAGGAGCATTCACAACTGCCGCTGCTTCAGCAGGAGGGGTTACTTGGCTTCCCAAATATCCTCAGAATAATCAAGATAATCACAACTCCACTGTCAAGGGATCGCTGTTTTGTGAAAGCTATCACCCATGGAGGCAAAGGTCAATGGCAATTAGGTCCCTTGGAATTGGAAGGAAAAGCACCACCCACGTTGGGTCATTGCAGCCATCTCAGTTAAGGCTTGCGCTGCATGGTGGATTGACATTGCGAAAGGCTAACGCAAGCAACAGAAACCCAATGAACTCCTATCTCTTCCTCACACATCTCAAAGCGTCCATGGTGAGTACCCACTCATATGTGAGTGTTTTGTAAATGACCACATTTCCTTCGTTTTCCACAACAATGGTAACTCCTCATGTTTGTTTGCATTGCAGGAAGACGTTCAACAGACATATATAATGATCAAACCTGATGGAGTTCAGCGAGGACTGGTAAGCTGTCGTTCCTCTGTGTATTGAATTCCATCTTATGGAAGCAGGACTATCAACTGATGGCAACAGTACAGAGCGTCTAGGCAAAATATGCCCTTTCTGAAATTTGAAATGTCACTGCTCTTCTTCACCAGTGGAACTGCATTCTAATATAGAAACAGGGTTGGTCCACCAATTCTGTAAAATGTCAAAGTTCTGTTTTTGATGTAGAAGCATGTTTTTATTGGAAGGATTTGCAAAAATAGATTTGTTTTACCAAGGGGAACTGCTTTTGACTAGGGGATTTATAAGAAAAAGTCTAATGGAAAGACCCTATTTAAATGGTTGAGATGTCTTCTATTTGGAAACATAATGGATTTAGGGATGCATTGACGGAAGTTGGTATGCATCAGAGTACTGTTTAATTTTTTTTGAAGTGTACGCCCCCTCAAGAATCTGATAATGGGTTCTTGGTTAAATTATTTGATTTATAATGGTTTTGGATTATTTCAATTCCATTTGCTGTTTTTCTGTTTATCATTGCATTAAGTGGTTTAATTGTAGGTTCTGATTTCAGCGTGTAGTAATAGACGGGACAATAAATTTAAGTTTTGTAGAGACTCTTTTATGAAAAAAATCGAGATGTGGCCAAAGAAGATGGAAGGTTCTACTCAAGAATTCAGTGCTTTGAAGAATAGGGTTGATTCCGTGCAACAAAAATTGGATAATTTGCAAAATATGTTTGCCAAGGTAGTTCGAGCCCATGGACAACTAGAGAAGATGCTTCAAGTAGCAAATGAGGTATGTTATGGGCACCTAAAGGTGATGGTATCTTAACATTAAACTGTACATCATTGGATTTTAGTTGTAGGAGAGTCCTTAAATACCTTTAATTTCACGAGTCTAAAAAAAGTGCAATTAAATACCTTTAATTTCACGAGTCTAAAAAAAGTGCAATTTGCTATTTCGGAGCTTGACGAGAAAGCAAATGTATGGTGGAAAAGTTATAGCTCTGGCTCTGGTCTAATAGTACAAAGAATCAAACATCCTATAGCTTTGGGAGATTTTGTTAAGGCAGTGAAGGAAAACTAATGGCAATGAGATTATCGGCGAGTTTATTCAAGGGATTTTAATGTATTAAACAAAAGCCAGATGATTTGGTTATAAAATATTTAGAGAGATCTATTTGTTTTGAGTACTAGAATGAATTTGTCAAAGGGACCTCAAAGATTGGCGATTAGATTCACAAATGGGTTGAGATTTCCCATCCAAAATGAAATGAGGTTTACGAACCTAGTGAATTTGGAGGGGGAAACATTCTGGATGGCATTGAATGGAGAAATAAAACTATAGATAGACAAATCAAGAAAGGATGATCAGAGCAAATAGAGAGGTCAATTTATGTACAACTCCACTTGTGGAAGTGCTAGACATGGAGGTCAACAAGGTCACAGGAGCAATTTTAGAGAGAAGAGATAGTTCTCAAAAACAAAATCGTGGATGTGGGGGGAGGTACACAAATGTTTGGGAATGTGGAGGAAGGGGATCGATATTTTGTCACTGATGATGGTCAGAAGTCATGGGAACTTCCAATGAATTTAAGAAACAACAAGAGACAAGGATCATGAAATGACACTTTACACATTGAATGTTAGGAAATTAAACAAAAAGAGTAGGTCGATGCGCTTGAAGATGGAAAAAATCTTATGCTTCTGAGAACATGTTGCACATAGGAAATAAAGGGAGAACCATCTCTATGAAAGAGCATTTTTTGTATAAAATGCAATGTAAATGATAATTATGTACACGTTGGTGATTGGTTTAGATAGCAATGTAAAAGTAGGACGTTCTTACATAGTCTCATGCCTGAATCTAAATCCACATCTAAATTCGTATAATAATAAGACTAATTTAGGTTGGTTGCAAGATGGGCACGAAGTATATGTATCTCATTAGTGATTGATTACTTTCAATTTAGAATCTTATGTGGATGAAGTGTGGTGTGACATTTTCCCCATAACTGCTTATAATATACTACTAAGAAGGCGATTGATGAATGATAGAAGTATGGTGCATAATGAGAGAGCTAATACACTTTCCTTTGTAAAAGATGTTGAGCACCACATGCTTATGCTTATAAAAGTAGAAAAGGACATAAAGTTACGCTTTCAACACACATTTTCAATGCGCTTGTTAGAGAAACTAAAGAACACTATCTTCATTTTTGCCAAAAAGTTGGTTGAAGACAAGATAATTTTTGAAAAGGATGACCCACCAAAAGAGTTTTAGTATCTATTAGATATTTGGCCAAAAGTTTTTTGAGTTGGTTCATCTCCACAAAGTTATCTCACCAAAATTGATTTAATCCGTCCTCCTCACTTTTAAACAAAACTGTCTATCACGCTTCTCGTATAGTAAACATAGAAATAAGAAGATAGTTGAGGTAACTTTTGGACAAAGTCACATTAAAGAGATTGTTAGTCCTTGTTAACTTTTGGGGTTACTTTGAAAGTATTTACAACATGCTTGGGGTGTGGTGCTTCATGAGATTTAAGGTACACGGTGTATGTTTAGCCCCTGGATGGTTCAAGATGGATGGCACATGATAGATAGTACCTGATGGATTTGCACAGTTGAGATAGCTTGCTTAGTGGATGCTTGACCTCAGAGAGTTGCCGGGTTAGTGTTATTCCCTTGGGCATTGGAGTTCTCTTGATAGTTTGGTGGATGCCCTTCATTGGAGCCTCATGAAGGATCCACTTGCATGGAGAGCACTGTACATGGGATGAGGATCGTTATGTAGCTTGGAGGAGGGCATAAGGCCCTAGTTGGCATGTGGTAGCTTGGATTCCTGTTCAAATGATTGGAGATGGGTCAGGGATGCTTGGGGTTTTGACAGTATTCTTCCGTGGGAAGCTAACCCGGTGGAGTACATTGCTTAGGAGGATCAATGGAGTTTGTGGAGGCTTGTGGTGGGGGTATGTGCACTTGCCTTGTGTAGCTGTAGTATCCCCTCAAAGGCTGCTGCAATGTTTTGAGTGTTTGCTGGTTCGGAGATTATGACAAACACTTGGCTGACATGTTCAAAATCCACTGATATACCGTCTTATTGCTACTGCTGGGTTTTTTTATGTCGCTGTTATGAATTTTCTGAGTGTGTTTATCGATAAACAAGCATGGATTTGGTGCAAAAAAGATATATAGAATGTATGTAATTTATAGCAGCATATTTGCAATGAGAAATAGCACATATATACAGCAAGATGAACATAAATATGGACCGATATTATTGATAGTCAAACCTGTTACAAGCTGGGTTATAACAGTAGTTCAGTTCAGTTCCAATGGTGAGAATATGATCTTCAGAAACAGCGAACAGTCTCCACAAACTTGGCAACCAAAAGAGGCTTAGAATAACCTCCCAAGGGAAATATAAGTCCCACAGCACATAAATCGATCCCACCTGAGATATACAGCCTCCCTCCTCAACAAACTCGACCCTGTAGTGGAGATCTCAGTCCAGCAAAGAATGGAGTCGGTTCTTTCACACAACTCGCCCTCAACAGTGATAAACTCGCCCCTTTTAGACAGAGAACTATGCAACAACCAAGGAATTTCCCCGAGCATAAACTTGACCCCAATCAATCAGGAGATTGGCCCCCCTTGACAAGTAACTCGGCCATCAACAGTGAGATTCAGCCCCGTTTTGCAGTGAATTAGGCCAACAACACAAGAGATGCAGCCAAATACTTAGCTCGACCCTCCAAAAATATGACCATGACCTTGGCCTCCTCCATAGAACTCGGCCCTCATAAAAGCAAATTCAACCACCAAGTGGGAAGACTCAGCCGCCAAGATAAAAATCTCGGCCACAATGAAGCATGGTTAAAAGATCTGAGCGATTTTCTCTCTACGACCAACTAGGGTGGATGGTCTCATCATCGAAACCAATCTTTTCCTCTAGGGTTTTTCGTCCCAAGAACCAAAGCCACAAGAGCTCTTTCAAATTTGTTTTCAGAAAATAACAATGCATAATGAGAGAGGATGCCCTCATTTCTCTTTTATCTCCTCGTTCACCCTTTTTTTTGACTCTTTTATCCTTTTAATAAAATAAAGTGACTTTATAAACTCAAGTGACTTAAAAACACCTTTTTTAAAAATTAATTACTCAATGTCACTTTTAAAAAGCTACTATTCCGCCCCGATGACATTAAATAATTCACTGATCCCCTTTTTCCATTGACTATAGCCTATGGGAATCACTTAGGCTATTACGTCAATCTTCTGGAGAGATCGTTTGGAAAGGGACATTACAGTCCTCCCTTCTCGAGATTGCTTGTCCTCAAGCAACTGCAAGTTTGGATGCTGCAAGATTTGGTCGCCTTCCCACGTGGCATCCTCTGCTGGCAAGTCTCTCCATTTGATGAGGTACTCTCGGATCACCCTGTTACGCAATTTCCTCTCCTGGACCTCCAAAACCTCCTTAGGAACCAACACTAACTGCCCCTCCTCATCCAATGGAGGTAACTTTGCCGAAGAAGTGACTTGTTGTCCCAATTCCTTCTTGAAGTAGGAAACATGAAACACATTGTGGATCTTACTCCCTTTCGACAACTCAAGCTCATAAGCTACCTCTCCAATTCTTCGAATCACCTTGTAGGGGCCATAAAAACTTGGTTTTAGTTTTTTTGCACCACTTTTCTTTAGTGAAGACTGTTTGTATGGCTGTAACCTCAAAAATACCAAGTTCCGCACCTCAAAAGTGTGCTCAACCTTGTGCTTATCTGCATAGATCTTCTGTTGATTCCGTGCCGTCTGTAAATTGTCCTTGAGAGCCTTGAGGATATCTTGACTCTCCTGGATCCAATCCTTAGCTTTGGGAGCCCTGCTATACCCAAATGCCAAATCAACAAATGAAGGAGCATCATAGCCATATAATGCTTGGAATGGGGTCATGCCAATGGACATATGATAAGTGGTATTATAACAATGTTCCCCAAATGCAACCACTTAGTCCATGCCTTCTGTTGCATGGACACATAGCTACATAAATACCCTTTAAGCCACTTGTTCACGATCTTTGTCTGACCATCTGTCTGGGGTGGTAACTAGTGCTAGGAGTCAACTTTGTCCCAGCCAACCTGAACAACTTCTGCCAAAATGCACTGAGGAATTTGCTGTCTCTGTCACTGACAATGTACTTCGACAACCCATGGAGTCTGAATACCTCCCTAAAGAACAACTTTGCTACCTGTGCTGCCTTGTATTTTGAGGATATGGCAAATAAATGTGTGAACTTGGTCAATCGATCGACCACCACATATATGCAATCTCTGCCTTGTTCCTTCAGTAGTTCCATGATGAAGTCCATGGACACACTTTTCCATTTTTGCTTTGGGATGGGTAATGGCTGTAATAATCCCGCAGGATGAGTTTGTTCCGACTTGTTTTGCTGGCAAGTCATATGCTCCTTCACATGCTTCAATACATCATCTTTGAGGCCCTTCCAAGTGAACCTCTCCTTGATCTGCCTGTAAGTTTTAAAGTATCCAGGCTGGCCTACTAGAGGTGCATCATGCATAGTCCTCATAATCTTCTCCTTTAGTGTAGACTCAGGGACTAAGTATATGCGGTCCTTGTAGTAGATGATATCATCCATCACTCTGTACCTATCATTGTTGAAATAATGTAACTGC
>CBVK0102260084.1:973-11140 GCA_900067695.1 Picea abies | reverse complement strand
TTCACCCGCCTCATCACTATTTAATAAAGGCTCTTCTCTTACTACTTTTCTCAACAAGATGTCTTCAACACTGTGGATTTTCCGACTATTTCTGAACTTAACAAACAAATACTTATTAACAGTATGATCACTTACTTACTGGATTAAACTGCTATAAGTGAACGTTGAAACCTTATTTTGGACACTTATTACTGTTATTTTTACAAACTCACAATTATAGGGTGTTGTCTAACTGTTCTATATTTTGGTTTTTTAGTTGCTGTAATCAAACTACATAAATATGCATTAAATCACTATTTTCTGTTATTTAAAATCCATTTTTAATACAAAAATAAATTCAAAATGTTGAAAAACCTGAAATGCTCTGATTACACAGAAATAATTACTCAAATATAGGAATCTAACAATCTCTAAGCAATATCCCAAAATAAATTGCCAATTCAAAAAACACATAAAACTACAGTTAACTAAACTTTATGTTGAAACCCAATTTCCCAACCTTATAATTAATATTTCTTAAAAACCACTTTTACCACACAAATAAAATAAAACAAAACACGTTTAAACTACAGTTAATTCCAATTTCCGAGCCTTATAACTAATATTTGTTTAAAATCCACTTGGTGTAAAACCTCACAACACAGAATTGTGGAATTTCTTAGAAAACTGCATCCATCTATCAAAAAGTCGTATTCTTCGAACTCTGTATCTATCGACGTCCTATTAGTCGCCTTTGATCGAATTGAAAGGAAGAAAGCCATGTTTGGTTGCAGCATCCCACACTCGAGTAACGCTGGTGCTGTCAATGACGTCATCACATTCATGATGATTCCATTCTTCCAGTGCATGCACAATTCCTCCAACACGCCATGCGCTCATCACTCTTCTAGGCAACCCATTCTTCAGTTTGGTTTTCCATCAAACAAAATCAAGGAATCACCGTCAATATCTTCCATAAAATAATGAGTGTGCACACAATAACTGTTACAAAATTCTAAGCTTACCTCGCAGGCATGCAGATTCTCAAGATTCTTGGGCACACTCATTGCAGGGACGGTCTGGTAAGTGCAGTCCTCACGAACATTTGGTATCGGAAAGGGAAGAAACGGAATAAACCGAGTGCCCTTGGGCGCCTTCATCTGATCTTCTCGAGTAAGCCAACTGCCTACTATCCATGTCTGTACCATATGAAACTTTTCATCAAATATGCAGTTAACGATCTATTTTAAATAATCACTTCCATAGGAAGTAGGACAACGAAAAAAAATACAGACGACCACCCTGTTAATATCAACAAGCAGCATTGACTGCGGGGTAGGTAGATTATAGGATGTAGGATCTGAATTTAGATTGTCAGATCTAAAAGCAATTCAGATAAATCGTCATAGATCGTCAGATCTGAACTCAATTTTTTAATTCAGATAAACATTCAAATCTGAAATTTAGACTGTTAGATCGGAAAGCAATTCAGATAAACTATCAAATCTAAAAGCAATTCAAATCCAATAACTTATAATCTACTTACAGTAACCTAACGGACTGGATATTACTAACCCCAACAATAAATCGTCATAGATCGTCAGATCTGAACTCAATTTTTTAATTCAGATAAACATTCAAATCTGAAATTTAGACTGTTAGATCGGAAAGCAATTCAGATAAACTATCAAATCTAAAAGCAATTCAAATCCAATAACTTATAATCTACTTACAGTAACCTAACGGACTGGATATTACTAACCCCAACATTACTACCTTTGATCAAATTATGTCAACAGTGAAAATTTTATTTTTATGCAATAAAGGGAACCACAGACTGTGCATGGTAAGTCTGCTTAATTAAATATCAGAAACCTGATTGCAATGTGCTCATGATATGAATGGAGTGGGCTAACTGGGAGCAATCTTTTTATCTGGGTAGCGGTACGGTTTTAAATTTTCGGCAAATGTAGAAGTTTGATGGATTTTTTGAGCATCTGAGTTGGTTTAAAATGGGGTAAAATCCCTAAGTTAAGGTTTTGAAATGCATGAAACTTTCATCATACCAAACTCAGGCTACTCCTGAAAATCTGACCTGATTCAGGCCATTTTTTACCTGAAAATTAGGAAGATTACTCCCCAATTAACTTAATCTGATATGAATTAGTGTAAACAGTTTACCAGGAAGAATATTTGGATCACATCTCTACAACATCACAAACGACTGGAAAATGTAAAGAACACCCACCTTGCAGTTAATGCATGACTGGTAGCTTGTGACATGGAAGAGGTTATGTGTAAATTCCCAAGGCACTCCCATCTTTGATTTCTGGAATTGTTCTTCTGAGTCTACCAGAAGCTGCCCAGTAAAGCAAAACAGTAACTGAATCAAATTGGAATGAAAGCGGAGCCGAGTGGATACATAGTGTAATCCTAAATTAATCTCTGATGTAGTTTAGGACATATGCAAACCTGAACCTTAATCCCACGTTCACAAAGCACCCTCGTTATACCAGATCCCACCTTGGATGCTCCCCCCAAAATGAGAAGCACCTCGGACGTTTCCTTCTCTCGAATGGAATTCAAAACAAAAGCAGCTGCTAAGGTACTGCCATCAACAATACGGACTCTGAGATGTCTGAGATTCTCGTGGCGCTTGAGAAACGGTTTTTCACTGTCGTTCAATTCCTCATTCTGGGCGTAATCAATAAGCAAAATTTAAACTCCTCATTCTGGGCGTAATCAATAAGCAAAATTTAAACTGGTCCCAATTTAACCAAATAGAAGGAAGATTAACGCCAGAAATGAGATTGACCAATACCATGTTGAGAATGCCTAAACATATAACTTTTGCTCCCTTCTTCTCCGCGTCGAATATGGAATCTTCAATGAGCTGGTTAATCCTTGGTTTCGCTGAAGGTAGGAGATACTGCATCAGTAAATTCATATCTTATGAGCCCATACATGTATATATATTCATAGATGACAGCACTGAATAGAAAGAAAACAAACTCAATAAATATCTCCATAGAGAGTTCGTTAGAGGTCGAAATACAAATAGGTTGGGTTTGTGGATAACAGAATTGTGACTATCAAGAAAACAAAACCATAATAGCTGGGCATCTTTCTATGATAGTAGATAAACAGTTAGTAGTTATACATTGATTACCATGACAGTTAATAAACATTTAGTAATGATGCATTGATGGAGATATCTCACATTAATTTTTGTCACTTATTATCTTGGAATTTTCAAAATTAATTATTAGTAAAATCACAATTTAACATCGTTTAAGTCAAGTTTTTTAATGCATAAAAACCTTGGAGACAGTCTGAACATGTCATCTCAATCACTGAAATTTGTAATTTCATTCATTTTTCTAAATTTCTAACCAAATTTAGAAGAAACTAATCCCAAAAAATATCAAGAAATAATAAAAAACTTAAAATATTATTTAATTTGAATGTCATATTTATTATATGTGTATATTGATGGCTCTTAGATATAAAATCTTTACATTAATGTCCAACACTAATGTGTATGATGTTTAAGACAATCAACCAGCACACTTTGTCAGTACATTGATTGCTATACACTAATGTGTAAAATGTTTGACCTTAAGGCAATCAATCAACACACTGTGTCAGTACATTGAGTGCTATACACTAATGTGTAAGATCAGACAATGAAGCAGCAGTGTCAGTACATTGATTTCTATACGTTAATGTGTAAGATGTTCAGATGTTTAGAATATGAATCAGCACAGTGTCAGTACATTGATTGCTATACATTAATGTGTAAGATGTTCAGATGTTTGCCTAGAGAATGAATCAGCACAGTGTCAGTACATTCATTGATATACAGTAATGTGTAAGATGGTTAACCAGACAATCAATCAGCACACTGTGTCAGTACATTAATTGCTATACACTAATGTGTAAGACGTTTGATTTTAAGAAATTCAATCAACACTGTGTCAGTACATTGATTGACTATATATTCTATAATATATATATACAGTGTAAAATATATACAGTTAAGAATGAAGATGTAGAAGTATATTGAATATATACCATTGAAATTGAAATTGGAGATATATTGAATATATAAATAATTTTTATCTCGATTGCAAATTCTATCCAATAGCCATGAAGCAAATCCAACCGGATAAAACAAATTCAACTAATGTACCATTAAGCCATCTAAAATTAAGTTGTATCTAAAGTGATAAACTGATATAATCCCTATATACATAAACACCCTCATGGTGGTTATAAATGTTTTCAGTTTTATGTAAAATTTATTAAAAAATTACAAACCCACATATAATAATGACGTGTGATCACCTGAAAAGTGTATCTTGGAATCACCCATGTTTGCATATGCAGGCGATCTAGCCGATTCTTTTCAACGGTGAATGTTCGTCCAAGAATCCATAAGAGCAGCATGACTGCGTTGCTGATAGGCCACAACATCTGAATATACCATTGGGAAGAGTATGGCTTTGCAGCAAACGAGGCAAAACCAAAACGCAAATGAAAAACCGAAGGGAGGCTTGTTAAATGCGTCAGGTATACAAAATCAACTCTCTCTTGTCGCCCTGTTTCAAATTAGAACATTATTCGGTGATTTATAGCCATAAAGAAATATTGCGTCAATCCGCCTTTTTTTTAAATCAGTTGACAGAGATATTTACCTTCCCATCTAGCCTCATAGAGAGTATCCGAAGATTTGTCGACTGTTCCATAAAGATAATCATAAATTGGCATGAAAAGACTGAAGTTGGTGTGCACTTGAGAATGATGGAGAGAGTGAAATCTGCGAGTACAATTTTTTTTTGAACATTCAAAGGAAAGAAAGAGAGCACAGTGGCAGTGAATCAGCCAGTTTTCAATAAATTTCAAAGACATACTGTTCAACCATCAGCTATTCTAAGCCGTGAATTACTTACGAGGGCGTGTACATGAAGTATTTCAGAGGAGGAAAAATCTTAAATGCCCACTTGGGGAGAAACTCGAAGTTGCAGTGGCCCATATTATTCATGAAATCGAACCATAAATGGTAGCCAAACAGAACACCAATGGAAGCAGTATTAGTGAAAACTAGAGCTAGTTGAGGTATGGAGAAGATTACTGCATACATGATATGTTCTGCAAACGGATGCACCACAGCTGAACAGAAAAAGAGAACATATTTTCAGTATCAAACGTCACGATAATACATTGTTAATGCAACGTAATTAATGTCTTCCTGGGAGAATATGGAGGTTTTTCATACATGTAATTGGTTCCGTTACAAAAGAAGAGTGGTGATGAGAATGGTACAGGCTATACAGAAAATGATGATGCAGAGCTCTATGTGCCCAGTAATATATGAATTCGGCTGGCCCGGTTTGAACCAAACTTATCACAATAAAACCTTTCGTATTCCAAAGAGGGAGATTGGAAGCTCCTGGAACGAAGGCATGAACTAGGATAAGCAAGAGGGCATACAAGAGAATATAGTCGTCCCTGAAACACAAGGTGTACAATGATGTTAAATGATTTCCTTTCACATATGATTACTAAAATCTGATAGATAAATCTCTTACTCTTATTTTATTTTACTAGCAACGAACATACCAGGTCCCCTCTCGATCAACCTGCTCAAACTGGATACTTTTGGATTGAATCTGGTGCTTGCTCCTTGCATTCTGATAACGAGAAATACTTATCCATAACTGGTTCTGAAGGTATCGAACAGCGAGAAAGATAAGAAGAATCATACTAAAGTTATCTGCCTCTTGTCCTCCTAGTAAATTGGTGTGAATAGCCTTGATCACCAACGGTGACAGGAGAAGGTACTTCATGCACAGAAACATCAGATTTCATATTATCAGTCCAAAGCCATGATTTTTTCAATTAAGCTATGGATGCAGTTGATAAACTTACCTTGAAGTTGCCAAGTTTTTCCCATGGCCACGGTGTGAGAGGTCCCGGCTTGGATGCCATCCTGTTGGAAATTCGAATCAAGAACTAGGGTGCCTCGACAGACTTCTTAAAGATAAAGAAATATAAGAAAACCTCGTCCAGCGATTAGAAGGCTTGCAAAGGGAACATGTTATTTTCGAAGCTTACTCTTGACAATGGATGCGCACTTGGTGAAGCAACCTCGGTGCCCTTAAATGCTCATGGATAGACGTTGTTGAGAAGACCCAGCGTTTTCTCCGAGTTGACAGTGCAACTGACTACTTTATTTATGATGATGGAATCTCCATTAAGAAATTAGTTTTTTCACACCCGCTTTCAATTTAAAAACAAACCACTCTACAAATAATTATAGAAAAATAATTGCTTCAGAATTATCCCACTCCTATTTATTACTTAAAAAAAAACTTTTATTACCTTCATATCTCTTTTTATAGAATTAGGAATTTCACAGCAACTATCAATTTATATCTACACAGAAATTTATATCTACACAGAAAGTAATGGCAATGAAACGTCTTTGAATTGTTTTTATGACAAAAGCTTTTATTACCTGATATCTTCTTTAATGAAGTATTTAATGAAGTCGGTTTTCACACCAACTTTCAATTTAATAATAATAATTTATTTTTAAGGTCACGGTCAAGCCAGCACACTAAATTGATGTATGAGAAGGTCCAGCGTTTTCTCGAATTGACAGTACAACTGACTACTTCATTTATGATGATGGAATCTCCATTAAAAAATTAGTTTTTTCACACCGTCTTTCAATTTATATATATATGTAGTGATGTCTTCCAAAGGCTCATGGGAATCTGACGTCTCTGAAGTATATTTATGACGAGTAATCTCCATTAAGAAATTAGGTTTTTCACACCAGCTTTCAATTTATATATGTAGTGATCTCTTCCAAAAGCTCATGGGAATCTGACGTCTCTGAAGTATATTTAAGAGGAGTAATCTCCATTAATAAAATAGTTTTTTCACACCAGCTTTCAATTTATATATATGTAGTGTTGTCTTTTAAAAGCTCAAGGGAATCTGACGTCTCTGAAGTATATTTATGAGGAGTATATTAATTAGAGAGCAATTTTTTTTTTTTTTTTTTTTTCAGGTGAAAAAAAGTCCGAGTCTAGTTAGATTTTTAGGGATAATTTAAGTTTTTCATGGATTAAAGTTCTATGTATTTCAGAATCTTACTCCAAAGATTTTGCCTCATTTTAAATCAACCCAAATGCTAAAAAAATCGATCAGAGTTCTAAATTAACTTAAAATTTAAAAACAAACCACTCTAAAAATAATTATAGAAAAAAGATTGCTTCAGAATTATCCCACTCCTATTTATTACTATAAAAAAAACTTTTATTACCTTCATATCTCTTTTTATGGAATTAGGAATTTCACAGCAACTTTCAATTTATATCTAGACATAAAGTAATGGCAATGAAACGTCTTTGAATTGCTTTTATGACAAAAACTTTTATTACCTGATATCTTCTTTAAGGAAGTACGGTTTTCACACTAACTTTCAATTTAATAATAATAATAATAATCTATTTATATCTACAAAAGAGGATGGGATAATCAAAGAATTATTTTTATAAATATAAAATTTTAATTACAAATTAAATCTTAGAATTATTTTTATAAATATAAATTTTGAATTACTTTGATATCTATTTTATGGAATTAGGTTTTTCATACGTCCATCTCATAGCATCTTTTAAGAATTTGCGAGATATAGAGATGTGTAATTTTTAACAAAATAAATATTTGAATGTGAAGATTAAATAAATTATTTTGATATTTATATCTATATATATATATATGCCAATTGAAAGTAATTTTTTTTTTTATAGTTGAATAGATATATATGAAAGTAAAAAAAATTTATTGCTTAGAGAGGTATATTATATAGTTCATTTTGAAAGAGATGTGTGAATTTTTCAATGTTCAACACACATGACAAGTGACATTTAATAAAATATATTTCAATGTCAGTCATGAATAAAATATTTCAATATCTCATATATATATATATATATATATATATATATATATATATATATTATATATATATATATATATATATATATATATATATATATTAAAAACCATTGTAAATCCATCTTAACTCTATATCTATCATGCTGAGAGGGATCAAGTCCTTCTTGGTCAAAACATTTTTTATATTGAAAAAACTTGAAGAAATGTTTGTACCTTATGGATTTGATCCTTCTCTCGGTATGAGAGATTATGAGAGATTCTTAGTTAAGATGGATTTACAGTAGCAATTGCTATGCTCTCCCTTTATACTTTTCTCTTAAAATTGCAAATGCTCATCTCTCCACAAAAAATTAAACCAAATAAATTAAATCACTAATCTAATTTGATTTAGTCACTTAGAATTTTGGTACTAGCATAGGACACATCCCCTTGTTAGCCTCTAGATTAGTCCATTTCATTAAATAAGATGAAATTTGTCCTTAAGGCCCTCTGGGTACCTATAGTAGTCTTTGATATATATCTAGTGAAATTCCGTCATTCAATATTCAAATAGATAGCTTTTATCTCTCCCTTTTTAAAATAGGAGCATCTTTATATGATCAAATCAAAACTAGATGTTCTATTAATTTAATAGTGATTTCTTATTCACTTTTAGTTATGGGCCAACTCCATGTTAAGGATCAAAGGAATTACACATCTCCCTCATATTGGATGTTGAAACCATCTATTAACATAATGATAATATTTGTACTTTCTATATATTATAATTTGATTTAAAAATATTTTATTTAAGGTGTCCATTAAAATATTTCATTTATGGATGATGTTATTAATAATTTTTAAATGCCATGTGTCAACTCCATGTTAAACATGGAATGAATTAAACATTTCCCTCATACAAAGCTCCACTCAACACAATCACATATAATTATTTCTATAACTATATTTATAATTTTCACCACTAACAAGTCTAACTATTGCATTCAATACACATTACTATATTTTCTAACATCTTTGTTCATGTTTATTAGGAGTAAAAGTGACCTTATCACATATCTCTCAACAATAACAATTTCAAATTAGGTTAGGAATACAATTTGATATTTGACATAAAATTTGGGTAACACATAATTTTAAGTTTTATTTAAGTTTTAATGTTAATAAAGTATAGGGTAAATTCATGAAGGTGGGTAACACTTTCGTGACAATCGGATCTCCAAAATTTCAAAAGACATTTTTTCGGCCGAGCTAATAGTTTTTTGGTCGAAAGTTCTATTTTTTTGGACGAAATATGTTTCGGCCGAACCTTTGAACGTCAAATCGAATGGTATCGTGACGACGCCCACGATTTTCGTGTACAATTTTAGCCGAAAGGATTTTTTTCATCCGGTAACATCTTTTCGACCGAAAGATATTCAGACCGTAAAGATATTTCGGTCGAAACATTCTTTCGGCCGAAAATATATTTATATATTTACTGCACATCGTTATTGTTATGGTTTTTCTGAGTTCTTGGCGAGTGACTGTTAGTGTGAGTGACTGACTATTAGTGTGAGTGTGTTGGCGCGATCGTGTTGGCGTGGTTGATAGTTTGATAGTTGGTTGTGGGCGGACAAACGGGCGGTCGGAGCTGCGGAGAGCGGGTCTTGGAGTTGCATGTAAGTTTCTTTTAATTTAAGTTTAATTAAATTAAGTTTCTTTTAACTTAAGTTTAATTAAATTTAATTTTTGTAAATTAAATTAAAGTAATTTAATTTAATTTCTGTAAATTAAATTTAAGTTTCTTTTGAGTGTGACTTGGTCGTGGGGGCCAACCCTGTGGCCAAGTCGTTGGCATGCCATATACAAATTACAATTTACATTTCAAATACATTACAGTCCAAATTACAGTTTAAATACATTTTACAATTTACAGTTTGTTTTATACAAATTTACAGTTTGTTTTCAATTTTAATATCGGGACATATGTATAATATCTATACATATGTTTTAATATATATGCATATGTTATAATTCAGATAATATTTGTTTTCAATTTTAATATCTGTTAGTAACATTTCTTGTCCGGGGCACAAGAGTATTCAAGTTCGCAAGTCGCAGGAGAAGCGCCCGAGCGCAACACATAAAATCTCGTTTCAAGCTTCCAAGCGGGTGAGCGAGCGAAATTATATTGATGATGGTCCAGATTCATCCATAGGAGCAGATCGACGGCCG
>CBVK0102260078.1:0-11432 GCA_900067695.1 Picea abies | reverse complement strand
GGATTATTTATGAAATTATTCATATTAATAAGAAAAGGGTCATTACAGAGAGGGCTTTGGAGAGATTCCATAAGAAGGAAGCAATGGAACCCATCATGATGGATGAGTAACAAACCAAGTATATATTTAGCAGAGTAGAAGTGACACGCAACGAATGAACCTAGCAGTATAATATCAATAGTAAGAAGAGGGAACTGGCCAAGTGAGAGGGCTTGGACACTGATGAGGAAGAGGTAGAGGATCTTTGTGCCATGGGGCATATTTATGAAATACTATGCACCACATATGAGAGAAAAACCATAGGTCAAGGGTCTGATGCAGAAGAAGGATCTCCATTCCATATCTAAATTAGTGTGGAACCCACAACCCCATGTGCGATTAATACATCTGAAGACAAAGAACTGATTAACCAACAAGTGATTAGTGGTACAGGGGTTTTGGACAAGGGTACAATTCAAGTGGAAGTATTTTAGATAGTAGTATTCAAGTTTCTACGCCATGAGGAGGTTACAACAAACTTCACAATGGTAGGACAAGATCCAACTATTAGGTTACCTGAGTTTCATGGAGAAGGTTCAGAGGACCTAGAGAAGCATTTGTTTATCTGTGATAAGGTTTAGGAAGCCAAACATATTACAAATGAATATACAAGAGTTTCACAGTTGGTGATCACATTCAGAGACTGTGCACTGGATTGGTATATCGATCTCACAGTAAATAATCCAATGGGAGCACCTACAACCATAGCAGATGTGAAGAAATAATTAATCAATGAATTTCAGCAACCAAGATCAGAGGACCAGTTCATGAACAAGATGATAGAGATAAAGTAAAATATAGGTGATTCAGTGTGGGATATTGATCAGAAGTTCAAAAGGATAAAAGGTAAGTTGAAGTACCCTATTATAGATATGCAACATAGACATTTTCTTGCTAACTCCTTATCTCCACATTTGAAGTATCCTTTGAGACAACATAAATTCCATACAACATATTTTCTTCTAATTGCTAAGGCTCTACAGGGAGCCTTGCAGTTAGAAGAAAATCAGTATAAGAATATGGATACAGTTGTGGAAGAGATGAGAGAAGATATGAAGAACTTGAAATTTCAGTTGAATTAGAATAAGGGGAAGGAAAAGAGGGAGGATGTATGGTGCACATTTTTCATAACATAAGGTCATCATAAGAATGATTTTCCAACCTTTGCATAGTACTTGGGGACAAGAATGTTGAATCCTTTACCCATATGAGGACCATTTTGTGAGATACATAGAACACATGGACATGATCCCTATCATTGTCCCATGATGCAAAAGTATCAAACAATACCAAAGACTACATTTTGTAACTTTTGCAATTCATTTTAACATGAAGACAAGGACTATAGAACCTTGGAGATAATGAAGGAGAGGACATCAGAAACTTATAGGGTGTAGGATGAGTTAATGACAGCACAACCTTCGTAGCAGCCATAGTATAATAACGGGCAACATTTTGGAGCACCACCGTAGTATAACAACGCGCATGAGTGTGCAGTGCCACCACAGTATAATTAGGCACCTTAGTATAATACACCTCACATATATAATCAGGGTAACAAAGGAGGATATAGAGGAGGATTCCACAGAGGAACAAGATTTGTAGGAGGTCGAGGAGCAGTAGTATGTCATAATTGTAAAAAACTAGGACACTATGGAAGAGATTGCCCATTGCCACCTGGGACATGTATGTATTGTCACGCAACATACCATGATACAAAAGAGTGTCCGACACTTTTGGTAAATATACAGGAAATGAGGAACTGTAATAATCATAATGTGCAATGGAATATTGTGGGAAACAAATAATAGGATGGGAAGAAAATCAATATAGTTACTAGAGGTGGAGCTAAGATAGGATATGATGCATCAAAGAGTAATTAGGACCAACACCAATGGGTTAGGAAGAATGTAGAACTTGAACAAAATTTTGACGTGCAAAAAGAAAAGGAGACCTTCAAAGAGGCTAGGAAGGATATTATAAAGGAGAATATTGCATCTACTTTAGGAAAATATCCAAGAGATGAGATAGAAGTGTATGACATGACCCAGTTATTTGATCATACCAACAAAAATCAACTTGTAGAAAAGGTCAGTAATTTAAGAAAATTTTTGGTATCTTGTGTAAAGCTATTAAATGATAAGTCATCTCTACAAGTATAACAAAATCTGTTAGAAAAATGTAATTATGGGGAAGAAGGGAATTAATTTTGAATGCAACCATTGGAGATTTCAATATGGGGGATATATATTAGACTTAGTGTCTGAAATAAATGTTCTTCCTAAGAAGACATGGGGAGCTATGGGGGAACCAAAATTGGGGTATTCTCCAATTCAATTGAAGATAGAAAATCAACACATAGTGGTTCCAATTGGTACATTGAATGGAATACCAGTAGATCTAGATGGTTTGTGCACCATGGAAGACTTTGAAGTGATTGACATAGTAGATAACACTACACTCTATCCAACATTGTTGGGACTAGATTGGGCTTCTGATAATCAGGCTATTATTAATATGAAGATCAAGAAGATGATATTTGAATATGGAGAGTACAGATTTATGGCACTCGTATATTTCTCAAAAGGTGGGAGACACATTGAACCTACGACTAAAAACTTGATTTGAAATAAGGTGAATCATTTGTACAAAACTACCGCACACAAAGAGGATTACATCAACCCAACTGTAGATGGAATGATGAGTTGAAGGAGTGTTAATTCTTGTGCTTCGGACTATGAAACAGGACTAGAAAATTGGAAACAATGATTACATGAATGATCTACTAGAAGATGCACCAGAATAATGCGTGCACTGAGATGGATTGGATCATAGGTAAGAGAACCTCCCATTTTTTATGGTCACAATAATTTATAAGAATTTTTAGCAAATTTTGAATTAGAAATTTTGGAGAATCAAAGGCTATTAGTTTTAGACATGGAATTGAAAGAAACACCTTCACATTTGTGGGGTTCACATAAGGAGAATATTAAGAACTGGAATCAATGGAAGAGGTTATTGCGCATTAGATTTGGCGCAGAGCAGGAAAATATATATTTGGATAAGTATGATGGGATTGGAAAACCCAAAGAACACATATACAGGTGCATGGTCCAATGGAGATTGGTACCACCACAATAATGGCCACATCACTTTCTTCACACATTAGAGGGAATTCCAAGGAACCAATACACATAATTGCAGCAATGCAAGGAAACTGCCAATTGGGAGGAAATGCAATAGAATTTTGTGATTATATTTTCCTTCGAGAAAGAGAGTCCAGATATAGATGAAACACTAAAGGTTGTAAGAGATAGGATTTTAGAATAACCTGATGTGGAAATTGTGATAGCTTATGAAGACTAGAAGAGAAAATGAGTCAGATAATTTCTACATTGTTATCATGTTAGAGAAGAAGAAGACCTAGAAGAAAAAGACCCAGCAGAAGAAAACCTACACAATATCTAGATCCCAGAAGTTGAAGGAGAAAGAGAAGTAGAGGGACCCCATCTAGATTTAGAATATTATGCAGCCCCACTGAAGATAAAGAAGGTAAATATTGGAACAATAGAAAACCCAAATATTGAAAGTATTGGATATTACTGGGACAATCAGACAGTAAAATGAATATCAGAGTTACTGCGCGAATACAGTGATTTGTTCCCAATGACATTTTTAGAGATGAATGGATTAACAGGAGAACTTGGAGAGATGAATATCCCTTTGAAACCAGATGATAGAATGATAATACAAATACCTTACAAGTTGAATCCAGTGTATAAGAAAAAAGTGAAGGTAGAAATTGACAGGATGTTAGAGGCTGGTGTCATCAAACTTGTGGAAGAATTAGAATGGATTAGCCATATTGTAGTACAAGAAAATAAGAAAATGGGGATCAGGATCGATGTAGACTTGAGAAAACTGAATCATGATTATTTGCATGATCCTTTCCCTACTCCATTTACAGATGAAGTGCTGGAGAATATAGGAGGTCAAGAAGCATATTCATTCATTGATAGGTTTTTAGGGTATCACCAGATCAACATTGCACCAGAGGATAGACATAAGACTACATTTTCTATAGAATGGGGATCATATCAGTATACAATGATGTCTTTTGGATTGAAGAATGCACCAACCATTTTCTCAAGGGTACTATTTGCTTCCTTTAAGGATTTTATTCATAAATTTTTGGAAGTTTATTTGGATGATTGGATAGTATTTAGTTTATTGAAGGATAATGTTGAAGTGCTCAGATTGATGTTAGACATGTGTAGATAGTGTTAGATTTCATTAAATATTAAGAAATGTATTTTCATCAAACCTTTTGGTATTTTGTTAGGGCATGTGGTGTGTAAATAGGGTATGTTGGTTGATCATGTGAAACTTGTTGTCATAGTGAATTTACCACCACCTAAGTAAGTGCACCAATTAAAAAGTACACTTAGTCATACAGGGTATTACAAGAAGTTCATAAAGGTATATGCAAAGATTACTGCACCGATGGAGAAATTGTTAAAGAAGGAAATAAAATATCAATGGAATGATGAATTCCAATAGAGTTTGGATATTTTGAAGGATAAAATGGTGACAATGCCAATTTTAGTGTTTCCATATTGGTCAAATTAGTTTCATGTCTGCGTGGATGCATCTTTATTAACACTTGGAGCAATATTGACACATCAAGGAGAAGCAGATATAGATCACCCTATGGAATTGACAAGAAGAAAGTTGTTAGATTCAGAATAGAACTAAAATACTACATAAATAGAAGGATTAGGTATGGTATATGCATTGAAAAAATTTAGACATTACTTGTTAGGCCAACACTTTAAGATGTTTAGACATCAGTCTTCTCTTATATATTTGGTTGATAAGCCAGTGTTGGGGGGAATAATATGTAGATGTTTGTTGTTATTTCAGGAATTTGACTTTGAAGTCGTTGTGAATCCTGGAAGATTGAATGCATGGCCATATCATCTGTCAAGGATCACCAATGGAGAGGAACCAAGCAGTTTGGAAGATAACTTTCCTTATGCTCAATTATGTACACTACAGATTGTTGATGACTATTTTGTTGACATTATTGAGTATTTGAGTACAAGATTTTCCCCAAAGGAATTTAATACTGTGAAGAAGAAACATTTGGTGGCCATAGTTGTAGACTACCAACTGATTGTAGGACATTTGTACAAACTTGGTGCAAATAACATTTTGAGGAGATGTGTTATGTAGCATCAACAACCTATCATATTAGCAAAAGCACATGAAGGAATATTTAGAGGACATTATGAAGGAAAATCTATTGCATAGAAGATTTTACACATAGGATTATGGTGACCAACAATTCACAAGGAAGCAAAGGAGTATTTATAGAATTGTGATGTCTATTAGAGAGTTGGAAATCCATCCAGGAGGGATGATATGCCATTAAGACCTCATGTAACTTTGCAAGTGTTTGATAAGTGGGAATTATACTTTGTAGGACGAAATAACCCACCAAAAATATGATCAGGAGCAAGGTATATTATTACAGTGACATAATATTTAACCAGATGGGTTGAGGAAGCAACAATGAAGTATTGCAGTGTAGAGACAACAAGACACTTTCTATTTGAACATGTAGTTACAAGATTTGGATGCCCTATAATTTTGATGAGTGACCAAGGGACTCATTTTATTAACATACTATCCAAGAAGTGATTGAAGAGTTTAAGATACATCATAAGAAGATGGATCCTTATCATCCTCAGGTAAATGGAACAATGGAATAATTTAACAAGATATTGGATAATTCCTTAACCAAGATTTACAGTGTAAACAGGGATGGCTGGGATTTTAAGGTACCAACATTATTATGGGATTATAGAGCTACATGAAAGAATCTTACAGAGAAGAAACATTTCAGATTGGTGTAAGAAAATGAATCAATAGTTCCATTGTAGTATTTGATACCTAGTCTGGACATTGAAACTATTACATAAATGACAGAAAGAGGTGAAACACAAGAAATATTGGCTCAACTTATGGAATTGGAAGAATATAGGATCATAGCTGGTCTCCATCAGGAAGTTCAGAAAGAAAAGGATAAATCCTAGCATGATAGACATATCAAGAAGAATAAATTTAAGGAAGGAGATATGGCTCTCCTCTATGAAAGTAAATACTTGCAACACCCAAGAAATCTCAAAATGCATTGGATAGGGCCATATGAGATAAATTCTGTCACAAGCGAAGGTGCTATGAAGATGCAATATTTAACAGGAAAGGATATCCAAGGTTTGGTGAATGGTAGTCGACTAAAAATATACAGGGATAGTCGACCTACCAACACTTAGTAATTTCAACGTAGAACTTAGACTTGTAAATATTGCATATAGTAGGAGTTAAAAGAAGAAAAAGGAAGAAAAAAAGAAGTAAAATGAGAAAAATCCAAAAATAAGTAGGTGGATGGATAGGACATAGACAAATCATTGAAGGATACAGTGCACAACAAAATATAGAAAGAGGTATGACAAAACGTGAAGACACTGGACGACAGAAAAAGATGACTAGACAAAAAACGCAGCACGATAGGATAGAGAGGGATCGGAAAAAGAAATACGACAAATGGAAAAGTGTGATATGACAGAGAATTTATGATAGGCATTATAAAAGAAGGAAACTTGCAAGGAAATCCTCATTTTGAATTACAGAAAACAATATTTAAGCAGATAAATTCGAGCAAACACAGGGCGCCCAGGTATCCCCAAGTTGTTAGCAATGATTCAAAGCAGTAGGGTTGATAATTCGCAGTATGGCGCCACCTAAGGTTTGAGAACATAGTCAGATGTCAAGGAGAACCCATAAAAACACAAAATCATCGAATTTTCCAGTACTAGAAGTGCAAAACCCTAGTGAATAGATAGGAGTCATAGACGTGGATGCGATTCCATCAACAGAACCAATGATTCCAATACCCATCGAAGAAAAAGAGCCTGTCGTTGAGAATACGGATGTGGATCCAAGGACTACAGAGAAAAACCCCACTGAGACACAAAACCCTACACAACAATTGGTATGGGAGCACCACAACAGATAAATGGAAAAGATGATGAAAGAAATGAATCTAATGAACCTATGGAAGAGGTTGAACCAGTCACAGAGACAATGCTACAAACAGAGGAACATGTGAAAGTATAATATATTACAGGTGAGTGAAAATCAGACAAAGATCTAGAAGAGGATGTGTGCTAGGAAGAAGGGCCATCCACTGTGATAGAAATTGGAAATAGTCAGTGTAGAGGTCGTCATGCAAACAAGAAGAAGTGGCAATATCATTATCGCACATACCAGAAGGAGTGAAAATTATCCCTAATATTATAAGATGTGTAGAAAAATTGAGGTATTCGGACCATGAGGTAGTAGAAAGAGAAAAAGTTCCTAAATTTGAGCCATAGGTATACATGGAAAGAAAAGGGATCAGTGTGTCAGGAGTCCCAATATTGGAACCAAAGTAGTGAATAACAGGCTTATACAATAGAGAGATAATGAACTTACTGGAGATCCCTCATTTTGGACGTGGAAAGGATGTGAATAACTACATCAAACAATTGTTGGCATTAGTACGTGGGGGAATTTTATGGTTGGATAGGGAAGGCTCGATTGATGTTGACCTAATTATAAAAATAATGGGTCTACCTACAGATGGGGAGAAGCCTGCACAATATCTAGATGATAAAACAAATGAGAATACCTTAGTGGAAGAGATGAAGAAGACATATGGTACAGTGAGAGGGTCCAGAGGAATTATACTCAATAGAATTAGTGAACCTATGACAAGGATGGAAATGAAGCTAATGACATGTAAATTGCTAAGGAAGTGTTTTAAAGAAGAGGCACCAACAGGGGTAAAACAGTTACAAGATAACCCCTAAAGGAAGCTACTTAGAGAGTATAAGTAAGAGAGAAATGGTCTCCCATTAGCATCTAATTTGAGTGCATTGAATATCTCTTTTGTGAAATGTTGTGGGCGGGTATTACTGAAAAAATATGAAGAAGTGAGTTTGAAGCAATGACATTCATCGAACAAAGAAGTTGCAGAAGTTGAAGGGTTGAGACTATGGTTTCTGAACAAGGGTTTTACTGAAGACATATGTGATTTGTTGAGCTAAAAGGACACAATTATATGTGGTCCACAATGGGACAAGGCACGAAAATCCATGAATTTACTAAAGACAAAGAATATATCTATTTCCAAAGCTAAAGAAAAGGAAGATCAGATATATCATCAGTGACAAGTTGTAGAGCTAAGAAGTGGCGACATGAAGGACTAACCATGAGAATGTACAATAAAGATATCTATAGTAAAAAAAGAGGTATGTTATATACATTTCTTAAGTAGATCTTGGTGAATGCTTGAGATGTGGCCATGGGAGATTGAGATTTTTCCCCTGAGGGACTATTGGATGTATGGTATATTCTATATAAGACATATCTATAGAGATACATTGCTACTGTATTGGTTGTTTGTTGTTGAGACACCTCATTGGGCATCTTGTTCAGACATATCTTGTGTTATTTAGAGTATGATTGAGGGTTTATGGTTGAGACATATTGTTGTTAGTATAGTTTATGATTGCATAACAAGCATGGTTTGATGCATGGTTGAAGTGAGGATTTCAACTTGGCTTATGTTCTATGTGACACATGACTAGTGAGATATATGTATGGACCTAGTACATGGTTCTGTTAGATATACTTGGATATTGGATGAGTGTTATTTTGTATTAGATATGCTAGTTTGTGAGTAGATACAAAGTGATCAGATGGTGATTGAGATTGAGACAGTGATAGTGATAGAGGTTGGAAGTGATAGTGATAGAGTTTTGACACCAACAGGGTCAGTGGAAGTGGTTGATTTAGTAATAGTGATAGGTTTTCTACATTTATACTTCAAGGAGGTTGGACGGGGCAAGGATAGGTGGTTGTAGCACCTTCTGATTATATCCATAGAAAATAGGGGGTTGTAGCCTCCTTCTGGTTGGCTTCAGAGAATTGAGGACTTGGAGCTTCCCTCGAGTTGTATCCTGAGAATCTAGGGGGTTGGAGCCTCCTTCTAGTTTGATCTAGAAAACAAAGGAAGTTGGTGCTTTCAATGAATGTACTTATTAAAGACATATAATAAAAACCATTCCATGGTTCTCTGCCGCATTGGGTTTCCACATAAAAATATTGGTGTTATATGTATGTGTAAGATTTCATATTACATGGTTTATTTATTCTTCACTTGTTGAAGGATATTGGTAAACTGATCATAAGGATAAAAACACTTATATACAATGTGGTTAAAAATGATTAAAAAGTACTATTATTGAATCACACCCCCTCTTAGTAATCCAACAATTGGTATCAAAGAAGGTCCTTCAAAAGGAAGTTTAACAAATGGAAGAAGATCATGGATTACTCCAATATTGGGATACCACAATTTGGTGGAGAAGATTATTCCTTCTTGAGCAGAAGAAGAAGACACACATACAAGAACTAGAATTTTATGTTTGTCGATCAATATTATATGGATACAAAGCACCAACCACTCCTCCAATAGAAAAAGATGGAAAGAAACTTGAAGAAAATAATTCAAGAGCCATAATTGAACTCTTGAATGGTCTGACTAAATCAATACACACCAAATTATAGACCGTGATTCCACAAAATACATCTAGGACAAACTAAAGAACATATACAAATGTAACATCCCTCCAAATTAAATTTTTGATTAAATGTATGTGGTTGTGATTGTTGAATTATGACATTGGGAAAAAATTGATGAACATTTTTTATCACCATAAGTAATTGTTGGTGAAAAACATTTATGTAAATATTATGTTTTTTTTTTTTTTATTTAAAATTACTTGAGATAAACTGATGGGAGAACCCAAATATGATAAGAGAAAAATAATTTACTCCATGGGAAAAGTGAAAAGATGATTGAAACCACCAGGGTAAAAGTGATTGTTGTCCATGAGGACAAGTGTGAACCTAACAGGAAGAGTGTGGGAGATTAGGAAACAAACTAGAAAATAGTTAGGCCAAGACACCCAAGAGTTAGGGAGACGACTAACTAGAAAAATAAAGAAACGAGCTAGGCATTCTATTATTATTCTTATCTTGGTAAAACAAGGAGAGAAGAAAACAAGTATGGTATAAATAGGACGTTGTTGAGTACTTGTGTAGAGTTAGATCTTGGTGGTTTTGAGAAAGAGCCAAGTTCTGGAAAACTACCTAGAGAAGGTTCTTGACATTCTTATTTTTCCTGTGGAATAAGTTATTTGTCTCGAGGGTGACCAAAGTTAGAAAATTGTAGCTACTCTAGTCTATGGTTGGGAGGAGCTGAACTCTCTCCTCGATTTGTACCAGTAAAGCGTTTTGGTTCAAATATGTGTATATACCTTTAATATTTTATTTCTTTAGAATTATTAGCTGAAATGTTGATAGTTCCAGTTGGATGCTAATATATATTATTATAGTACTATATTGATGAATAATTTGATGTGAAAGTGGAAATAAACATAGATCTTCATAATTGTTAGCATTTGTAGAGAAATTTTAAATAGGCAATAATCAAAGAATTCCTAACTAGACCATCTTTTGCAGAAGAAACTTAAACATTCATTTTCCAATACTTTTCATTTATATTAGAAAAGAAATATACTAACATGAGTAGCCCTAAAATATGGTATGAAACCCTAGACATGCAATGTATCTCAGTTAAAAGTTGGTAATGATAATGAGTACATAAAAAAAGACTCTAATGGTTCTGTAGAAACAATTATTGTAAATTTCTTTTAGAACAAATATAATTTTTCTTGTTGCATAGAGAGTATGAAAATAATATGTATGTGGATTGGTGGCCATAGACTATAATTTATTTTATTAATGGCTAGAAAGAAGAGACCAAACCATGAGTATGTAGCAGAAATTTTGGTAAACCATTTGTCATAAATCATTATGTAGCTACATAATCATCTTAATCTATCCAAACAGAGTCATTATATTCACTATTATTATTTATATTTTTTAATAAAATAAATCACATGTGACTCATTGTAAGCAGAGTAGTGATCTTTAAGACCAAATGAGTTAAACTAATATAGAGGTAACATAAAAATAATAGAATAAAATCCTTATACAAATATAGTCGACTCTCAAAACTAGATAGTCAAGTCGATAGTTACAGAGAAAGTCTGCATAAATATAGGCACGGATAAAATGCATTGCAAACAGTAATGAAACCACTTCAATCTTACTCGTGGTTGTTGTTGGACACACCGACCACACTTAGAGGGGGGGGGGTGAATGAGTGTGGAGATCTTTTCCCAAAACTTCCCTCTTACACAAAACTCATTAGTTAG
>CBVK0102260064.1:5632-16480 GCA_900067695.1 Picea abies | reverse complement strand
GTTACGCCAGTTTGTCCTCTATCCTATAGCCTGTGACCTAAAATACAAACCGCGCGATAACATTATGTATTCTCATTATTATTTTGTTTTAAGTGGTTTATTGTCATGTTGAATATGTTGAATATATGGTTTATTATGATGTTGAATATGAATTTTAATTATGTTGAATAATGAATGGTTAACAAGTTAGAATAAAATTTCTCTATCTAAATTTATGTTTTATAAGGCTATGTTGGAATAGACCTTACACATGGTATCAAAGCCATAGTTTAAAAAACTTGGACCAGGGTCTACCCACCTACCCAATTTAAGAAGGGAACTGTTCCCACCCAACAATTTAAACAACTTCTAATTAGTTATATTGAAACCCTGAATAAATTGTTTAGGGTAAATATATATTGAAATCAACCCTGAAAACTTGCAACATGAAAACCTTGGGAAAGAGGGGCCCTGAAACCCTTTAATCAAATATAAATCTGGGCCCGAGGGCCAAGCTCATACTCAAAGCTCCAACTCCAACTCCAGCTCCACCTAACCTGCAAGCCAAACCCACTAATATCTATTATATACAGATCTATATATAAACATTATGCTCATTGAAAGTAAAAATGGTATAATGGTATACATATTGAAAGTGACAAACAATAAAACATAAAACACACACACACACACACACACACACACACATATTCTACTCTGCCCTGCCCTTGAACTTCTAAACATGTATAAATATAAATATAACCATTAGTATATAAATAAACTTATATAAGAAAAAAAAAAAACAAAAACATTTATTTAAAAATATGTATATATATATACATATATAATATAATGGAAAAAAAATAAATTATTTATTAAAAAAAAAGTATGAAAATAATGGGTTTCAATCATTGATCCCACTACTCTAAGTCTTTGAACATCACATGAGAAACCAAGCCCAAGCACCAAATTCTTTTGAACATCACATAGGAAACCAAGCCAAAGTAACCGAAGCCACTCTCACCATAGCTGTAGCAGTGAAGTAACCCAAGCACCGAATGCCAAGGGAAGAGCCCATAATGGAGAAAAGTTGGGTTCCGTTCTGAAATCCCACCATTGCCAAGTGCTAAGACCATGAGACCATCCTTTACACACAACTCATCTACGATTAATCACTCCATTTTATCAACTAACATAGTGACATCTAAAACTGGGTCTTGCCCTGTTATCAAAAAAAGGGGCGCGAAAGCCTAGCTCCCGCTCCATGCGACCTGCATCAACAACAAGACAAGATCAAACACACAATATCAAATCAACGTTTAAAACTCTCAAGAACTCACATCAAGTATTTGGGATAGCACCCATACACAAGGCACTGAGAGAGACAACGCAAGAACACTATATCAAATCAAAGCCCAACACCAAACCAAAGCCAAGCGCAAATCCCGCAAGGGAGGGAAATCCCTTCCTTATTGAGAATAGAAAGAAGTGGCCCTAGAGATGGGGGCCTATTTTTTTAGCGAGAGAGATTGGTTGGAGATCTCTTTTCCTTGATTTCCTCCCAAGAAGAGCTCCAACAGGCTTTTTCATCGCTATCGCAAAGTTCAGGTAAGTAAGTCTCAGCCCCGTGAGTCTTCAAGCCATATTGTTAAAGCAAGTAACGTGACCCCTTGTTACGAGATTGTGGAAGCTATTGACACGCTCCCTTCCCAACATAGTGTGCACAATAGAGTTAAAAAAAAAAAATGTATAGAAAGGCTTAGCTCCCTCTCCAGATCCATCCGACCTGCAAACAAAACACAGGTCAGTTGAGACCGAGCGCCTAGCGCCAAGCATCAGAACACAACACAAGTCATTTACCAAAACAACATACAAACCAACGGACAAGTCAAGCCGAGACAAAGAACCCAAGCACTAAGCCACCAAAGCCACGCTCAAGGGCCAAGCCCTCTCCATTCCACATATCTCATCCAAATCCACAGCCATCAATTCAAGCGCACCTGCCTTACACAAAAAAACGCAGGTTAGCCACGCATTAACACAATACAACGAGCTCAACGCCAAACCTACCATACCTTTGATTGTTGGAAGGATGCACAACCATGACCAACCTCCAAATGTCCATGCCCATGCGGCTTCCAGTCCACGGACCCTTCTCTGTGAGCTTTGAACATCTCTGCAGCTTCAACAAGATACCACCAAAACCGCTAAAACCCCACGGATTTGTAAGCAATTTTGGGCCAAGAAAGTTCGATGAGACCGCAAAAGCCTGAGGGAAGTTTACAGGAAAGGTCTAGGGCTTGTATGGAGACAGTAGAGGGTAGGCTGAAGATTTTGTAGGATAGGCAGGAAGCGGCGGTAGGGTTCATGAGAAGAAGCTTGTTGAGGCGATGGCTATGGCAGCTTCAAGTAAACAATTATGCATGCAAGAGATGGTGTAGCAAATAGTTGGAATCGCTAGGGTTAGGGTTAGCAACAAAAATCAAGAGGAAGAGGCACGTGGGCCTCATGAGAGGACCCACTGCCCGACTTCAGATTTATTTATTTATTATATATATATATATATTATTTAATTGTTATTTTTATTATAATGGTATCAAAATAAGGTTTAAATTATAATTTTTAATTAAGGTTAAGATTAAGGTTTAAACTTTATTGTTTAAGTTAGTTAAATGTTAATTATTAATGATAATAATATTTAAATTATAATAATGAATAATAGTAAGTAATATTTTAAATTCATGTATATATTTAAACTTATGATTCAAAATAAAACTAACTAATGTGAATAATCAAGGTGATTAATTAATTTAATTGGTCAATTAAATTAAGGATTAATTAATTAATGTTGATTATTTGATTAAGGAGAATTAAAATATGTAAATTAATTTTAAGAAAATAACTTGATGAATGATGAGACACAAGGTATTATAATTCATAAGGGCGATTAATATGAGTGGTCAAGGGTCAAGTTGATGCTTGATTATATACATAAGTTAGAGGAATTGACGAGTATGGTGCGATGCTAGCATAGCTACGAGGAGAGGGAGTCAGTAGTTTTCTTAGACGAAGACATCAAGCTTAGACGCTTTAACCCTAACCTAGCCACTTCCCCTAAAGAGAGTAACGTTTGTTTATAGACAAGTAAAAAAAAAACTTACGCCTAACCCTATTTTCTAGTTTAAGTTGCACAAATGTGAATTGACCTAGACTCACCCTGACAAACTTTTGGTTGATGCAGATTCAATTATACAAGATGGTTAGGACTCAAGGAAATCGAGGCAGAGGGGCATCGTCACAAGGACGACCAACGCCACCACTGCCATCGCCTGAATTAGCCCTCATTCTGCACTCTTTGAAGGCCATAAATGAGACTTTAAAGGGGCGTCATCCAGCAGGGATAGAAGTGGAGCCCCCACCATCTGGAATGGGTAATCCTGAAGCGTCGAGGGATTCAGGGGGAGGGCCTCCACCCGAAGATATCACTAGAGAACTGCAGAACATCAGCTTCCAGAGTTTTCCAGGGGTCGTGCCAGTGAACATGTGGAGGCATGGTTAGAAGGCATGACAAGGTGTTTTGCCTTAAGAGATTATGCGTCCACTTCAAAGGTGAAGATAACGATTTTTCAGTTGAGAGACAGTTCCTTGAACTGGTGGGGAAACCTGGAGAGGCAATTGCACCTTACCCCAGACATCGTCTCTTGGGAAATTTTTGAGGAAAGGTTCTGAAGGAAATATCTACCATCTTACTATGAGGAACAATAGGTGGGACCATTTCATGCTCTAGTATAGGGAAACAGGACTGTAGAAGAATATGAGATTAGGTTTATGGAATTGGTAAAATATGTTTCATACATGGATAATGATCAACGACAGGCATAACACTTTTTCTATGGGTTAAACCCTAAGATAAGTGCCATGGTGCGGATGTGGAAACCGTCTTCGGTAGCGGAAGCAGTAGAAAATGCACGTTATGCTGAGGAGCACATGAACTTAAATGGAGGTATGAGGTCGACCTTTCCACATCGTCCTGGATTCATGGGGAAGGCCCCTAGGACCTTCTCCAGGGGAGGGACCTCCAAGCCACCTCCATATGGTAATAAAGTCGCACCAAGGACAGTCACCACAGGTATTTCAATGGCAGCAAGTGCAGCATTCCGTTCATCACCAACGACGCAGGTAGGTCCACGACCATCTCAGGGAGCAGCTAGTAGGGGCAGCGGTTCTGGGGGAAGGAACTCATTTCAGAGATCGTCACAGAGCAGTGCACAGGTTCCATCTCGTGTTACGTGTTGGGGGTGTGGAGGACCCCATTACCAGTGTGACTACCCAGAGTTACAATCAGGATTTGTGCATAGAGAAGGAAAGGCCCTGATGGGAAGAGCAAGTGGTAGCCACCATATTTATGTAGCAGTTAATAATCGCCAGGAAGAACATCAATCCATGGTGGTGGAATCGTCAGGTACACTAAATCATATCAATGTTAAAATTTTATTTGATTATGGTGCTACAGATAGTTTCATTTCACCATCTGCATTAGAAAGGAGTGGGTTGGCAGACTACGAGCACAATGACTTTAAACAAGTCGAGATGGCTTCGGGGGAAAAACAAGTGGTAGGACCTAGCGTTGATAATTGTCTAGTAGACCTGGGAGTGTGTACTACCAGGTTGAAGGTATATGTCAATGCCCTCGAGACGTATGACCTAATCATTGGAATGGATTGGTTAGAAGCACATCGAGCTATGGTAGACTATTTCACAAAGAGGGTGCTTTGTGTTGACAATGAAGAAAGGCTGGTAGAGATCCACGGTGTATGGAGACGGGTGTCTCTACGCTTTATCTCAACTATGAAGGTTAAGCGGTGCATGAGGCAAGGGTGTCGAATGTATGTTGTGGAAGAAGTGAATGAAAGGAAGGGACCCTCCTTAGATCAGTACCCAGTATTGTCAGAGTTTAAGGATGTTTTTCCTAACGAGTTACTAGCGTTACCTCCTAAGAGGGAGCTTGATTTTACTATTGAGCTAAAACCTGGTGCAGAACCAATTTCCAAGACTCTGTATAGGATGATAGCACCAGAACTTTGTGAGTTACAGATGAAGTTGAAAGAGTTACTTGACTTAGGGCTAATAAGGCCTAGTGTCTCACCTTGGGATGCACCAGTAATTTTTGTGAAGAAGAAGGATGGTTCCTTACGACTGTGCATAGATTACAGGGACTTGAACCATGCTACAGTGAAAAATAGGTACCCAATGCCACGAATAGATGATCTCTTCAATCAGATGAAAGGAGCAGCGGTATTCTCAAAGATTGATTTATGATCAGGGTATCACCAGTTAAGGATTAAGGAAGGCAATATTCCTAAAATTTCCTTTCGAACTTGGTTTGGGCATTACGATTTTGTTGTAGTACCTTTTGGATTGACCAATGCGCCAACAGTATTCACGAGCTTCATGAATGGTGTAATCCGGAAGTACTTAGATCGCTTTGTACAAGTCTTTTTAGATGACATCCTTATCTATTCCAAGAATGAAAGAGAACATGAGGAACACTTGCGAGTGGTGTTGTCTTGCCTTAGAGAGAACAAATTATATGGGAATTTGTTGAAGTTCTCCTTCTTCCAAAAAGAAATTCACTATTTAGGTCATTTCATTTCAGGTGAAGGAATCTCTTTGGACCCAGAAAAGGTAAAGGCCATTATGGAGTGGCCAGTGCCGAAAAAATGCTCATGAGGTAAGAAGCTTCATGGGGCTAGCAGGTTATTATCAGAGATTTGTGGAAGGGTTCTCTAAAATAGAAAAACCCATCACCACTTTGCAGCATAAGGGGGTCAGGTATGAATGGACAGAAGAATGTAATAGTGCATTCATTGAGTTTAAAAGGTTACTAACTAGTGCGGAAATTCTATGAGTGTCGGATATGGAAAGGGCCTTCATAGTCTGCACGGATGCCTCGAAGCAAGGGTTGGGGGCCGTGCTAATGCAGGATGGAGGAGTGATAGCTTATGTGTCAAGGAAGTTGAAGAAACATGAGGAGCTTTATGCTACTCATGATTTAGAGTTGGCAGCTCTAATGCTAGCTCTGAAACTTTGGAGGCACTATCTAGTAGGGAGAAACTTTGAGCTCAAAATGGACCATCAAAGTTTAAAACATCTCTTCACTCAAAGGGATCTGAATGCCGGGTAAAGGTGATGGAGTGAGTTCATGAGCGAGTACGATTTTGGTATTTCATATATCAAAAGAAAAGAGAATGTGGTCATGGATGCCTTGAGTAGGAGGCCACGTGTCTTCTCCTTGGTACCCTTAAAACTCAATCTGAGGGAATGTGTGTTGATGCAAATCCTTGGGGACAGTTGGTATTTAAAGGTTATCTCAAACCTCCAGAGTGGGAGGCAATTAGATCCAAAGTATGAAAGATATAGTCTGGAAGCAGACGAACTATTAAGATATCGAGGAAGGATGTACATCCCTGAAAGTGGGGATATTCGAAGCATTATACTAAAGGAAGCCCATAGAACACTTTATTATGCACATCCGGGTGTGAAGAAAATGTACACAGATATGAGGAATATCTTCTTCTATGTAGGCATGAAGCAAGATGTAGTCCATTTCATCGCCAAGTGCCTAGAGTGTCAACAAGTGAAAGTCGACCACCATCACCTGATAGGTCTCAAGCAACCACATGATGTTCCTATGACCAAGTGGGAAGTCATTTCTATGGATTTTGTTGTGGGATTGCCGCTCACATCTCATAGACACAATGCCATTCTTGTAATAGTTGATAAGTTAACCAAGAGTGATCATTTTATTCTGATTAGAAACACTTATGATGTCACTGATGTGGCACACATGTTTATAAGTGAGGTCATCTGTTTGCATGGGATACCTAAGAACATCATTTCAAATAGGGACTCCATATTCACTTCTAGGTTTTGGACAAGTTTGCAATCAGCATTGGGGACTCAGTTGAACTTAAGCACAACTTATCATCCTGAAACAGATGGGAAAACTGAGAGAGTAAATCAAGTTATGGAAGACATTCTTAGGATGTATGTTATGGATAATCAAACCCATTGGGAGAAGTACCTACCTTTGGTAGAGTTCGCCTACAATAACAGTTTTCATAGCTCCATCAGAATTCCATCCTATGAAGCTCTGTATGGAAGGCCATGCAGAACGTCATTGAGTTGGGAGAGGTTAGAAGACTGAGTAACAGTTGGGCCAGAATTGATTCAAGAGATGGAGGAACAGGTGATTCAAATTAGACGGAGACTAAAGGAAGCACAGGATAGACAGAAAATTTATGCGGATGCACACAGGCCTGATCGAAGTTATAAAGTGGGAGATCAGGTCTTCATTCGTATCAGGACTAATAAGAGTACCATACGGTTCGGGAAGGGGACAAAGTTGTCACCTCGATTTATAGGACCGTTCGAAATCCAAGAGAAAATTGGACCCGTTGCCTATCGTCTCGTACTTCCACCCCACTTGCATAATACTCATAATGTTTTTCATGTATCTGTTCTACATCATTATTTTGTTGATGAATCACATAAACTAAACTAGAAGGAATTGCGGGTATCGGATGCGGGAACCCTCACGGTAGAACCGTTATGCATATTGGACCGTAGAGTCTGACAGCTCAGGAACCATCTGGTAGACCAAGTTAAGGTCCAGTGGGACAAGTATAGTCCAGGATCTGCTACTTGGGAGGATGCGGAAACATTACGACGGGATTATCCCTCACTTTTTTGACCACCTTGATAATATGTTTCTCGAAGGTTGGGTGTATGTAACACCACCTTTTGACTTAGACACCTAGGATTACCTGAGGCCTAAACACCTTTATTTTCTATTCACAATGAAACTATTAAGTGATACACTTGAACTTTTAAGACGTATGAACCTTTATGAATGTTTAAATGTATTTGAATAATGATGGAAATGATGCAATATATTGTGAGAATGTAAATTTTATGAATGTTTAAATGTTATTGATGATGATGGATATGATGTGATCTACTATGTGAATGTAAATTCTATGAATGTTTAAATGTTATTGATGATGAAGGATATGATGCAATATACTTTGTGAATGTGAATCCTATGAAGGTTTAAATGCTATTTGAATGATGTTGGATATGATGCAATCTATTATGTAAATGATAATTCTATGAATGGATGACGTTAATTGAGTTATGGGGATATTATGAGATCTATTTCTAACTTGAAAACTTTGATGTTAAAGTTGTTGGTACGTGGATACCGAATTTAAATTATGGTTGTATGCAATTACATGATGATAATGCATAGATATGTATGAGTTTGTGTTACAGACTAATCTGCAGGTTATTGGGCTATGAAATAGCCAAGGGATAATGATGATGAAAGTGGATGTCATGACCACTGGCCAAGAAACAATATGGTATGAATCTTTGTATGTGAAATTATATTGGTTTGGATACATTGCTATGATAGGTGGACCAATGCAGGATTTCAGAAGGTGAAACTGCTCAAAATCGAATAAACGATGACAAAACTCCCAGCAACACGGTGCCACTGTATATTCCATTGTATGGTGTGGACCCTAGTCTTGTTATGAGGGGTGGAGGCATTTCCCACCATGTATCCTCTGAAACCTGGAGTCATGGGAGGACGGTGTTAGCTCACACTCCCCTAGACATGTAATGATGACTGTCAGTTGCCTGCTGAGGAAGCTTGGCCAAGATAGTGACACTTCCGCTTATGGGTTCTATTTGGAGTTAGGTTAATATAGTTGACGCTCCAAGATAGTCCAGCAGAGGAAGGATAGGAATGGAAGATGGAAGTAAGTTAGGGAGGAAGGATGAAAGTTAGGGAGGAAGGATGAGTAGAAATAGTTGAGAGTGTATGGAGATTTGCCTTATGGTGGAATTTATTGTTTTTCCTTCTGAAAAGAAAATGTGTATATATGAATATTCATAATTACTTGACTAAACTACAATTGTCTAAATAACATTGTTGAGCTAGATAATTGTAATTAAAGGATTTCGCAAACATTTGATTGGGTTATTATCTTTTATAAAATGAATAGTCTTGTTGAATGGATTGGATGCATACAGAAAATACTATAGAGGTGATAGTTATTGTTATTAGTACATGCACGAGACTTGTATGTACTAGCTACACATGCATTTCTTGCACATGTACACTAGTATGTATGAGTTTTCTTGGCTTACTTACTGATAATGTTGGTTATTGGATATGAATCTGTGAACCCTGTGTCTTTTCCCTTGTATCTTAAAATACTTTAACTTCGAGACGAAGTTTCCTGAAGGGTGGGTGTATGTAACAACCCTAAGTAATTAATTAATTATCCTGATTTAATAATTGTTTAATGTATATTAGTTAATTAATTAATTAATTAATTGTCCTGGTTTAATAATTGTTTAATGTATATTAGTTAGTTAATTAATTAATTTCATAATTAAATATTTGGTTAATAATTTGAGTTTAATAAATTTTAATTTGGTAAATGGAAACTTAACGTATCGAATGAGGGAACCGTTAAAGAGAAAGGGGATAAGGTGGTTGGCATTGAATGGAAGGATAAGGTGGGTGAAATTTAATAAAAGGAGAAGGCGGTGGATGAGATAGGGGGAAAAGGAGGATATGAAGGGGAAAAACACTCGGGAAAAGGGGACTTTTGGAGGAGCATTATTTTTCATATTGGGAGACTGTATTGGAGCATTTTTGGGAGATTGGAAGACTGTATTACTACCTTTGGCTGGAGAAGCTTGTTGTAGGAATGTTACAAATGGGCACCTGTAGCTGAGAGTTTTGGGCTCGGGGGCTAGGAATCCTTACAGAATCCTAGAGCTAGGGAGCCGAAGAGGCTCTGTTCCTAACTGGCTGGGAGGTTAGACGGTTTTGGGCAGAGCATCACGTAGAGTTGGAGAACTGTAGTAGCATTAGTTAGAGGTATCTATTCTCATTATTATGTTGTTTTAAGTGGTTTATTGTCATGTTGAATATGCTAAATATATGGTTTATTTTAACAAAATTATATATAACGAAAAGGAAAATTTACTCATGAATATATTCCTTTTTCGAGGCAAAGGAATTCATGAATATTCTCATTATAGATTATATTTGATAACATTTCAAAGAGTTGGTGTGCCCTTGACTAGGTGAAGTTTCATGTTAAAAAGGTTTGACTTGAGGATGAGGATGGATGTTTAATGGAATGAAGTTTCAGGTTTAAAAGATGTTTGACTTGAGGATGAGGATGGATGTTTAATGGAATGAAGTTTTAGGTTTAAAAGATTTGACTTAAGGATGAGGATGAATGTTTAATGGAATGATATTTTTTTTTAGTACTTCATAATCGTTATGAAAGATTAAATGGTTGAATTTTGACCATTGTTCATGGTTAACTTAGTATGTTAAAGTATTTGTAAATAAGATGTTTATTATTATGATGTTTGGAATATTTGTGTGTTGTGTATTAACATGATAATATTTATTTATTAATTAACAATATTTATTTGTGGGTTTAGATTGTTTTTTTAAGACATTTTAATATGGTAAAATAGAAAAGTTAAATGGGAAAGGTTCATTTTAATTCATATTATTAAATTTGAATGAATAAATTAATCAAAAGTAAAATTAAATATATATGTTTCAATATTTTTTTTTTAAGTAAGTGTCTATATATTATCTTCTAAGATAAAAAAATTACAGTAGCGTCATGAATGTCAAAGAACTATTTATGCTAAATTGGCTTGGAGGGAAACTAATTCATCATGTTTCTAAAAACTGAAAGCACCAGAATTTAAACAACATGAACTGAATCGTCCCATGGAGAAACCGATTCGTACAAACCTATCTGG
>CBVK0102260053.1:0-11405 GCA_900067695.1 Picea abies | reverse complement strand
TGAGGAACACTCAATTAATCCAAAAGGTAATAGATGTTAGGAATGGTAAATATTTATTTTATTTTAAGTTTCTTGAGGGGGTAAAAATCAATACACATGTGCCAAGTACCTTCTTTCTTAAGTACCATGATTTCTGGAGAAGAATAACGCCTGACACTAGGGAGGATGACTCAAATTCTAGCAATTCTTGAGAAATCTTATCAATTTCATTATTCTGGGTGAAGGGATAATGATAAGGGAGAACATTAGGGTTTACCAGATGATATTCCATTACAAAAATAAATTTTTAGATGGGTTCAGGTTTTGGATTATGATAATATTGTTTTTGTTTGTTATCTCTCCAATCAATAGAGCATCTCTAGGCTTCATTTCGTAAAACACGACCCTACTCTAAATGGAACATATGGAAGGAAACCAAACCAAAATGTTATAAGCATGTGAGAAACCATATCTAGAGCATGAAGATGATCGAAATCATTTAAATTAACAACCTCATATTTCAACGAAGGAGAACAATTTTTGTCTAGAAGTTCCAAATGATGAATCTTGTCCTCCTGCAGTGGATAGAGAAGAAACATATGCACTTTTTTATGCTTTGACGGTGTTTTTTTTACATGAATATCTTTCAATGGTTTTCAATTCTAGTTAATCAATGTGGACGCTTATTTAGAGGGGTGGCATGAGATTTTTCAATTCTAGTTAATCATTTTGCACTCTTCTTTAGAGGGGTGGAATGAGATTAAAAATAAGAATGAATGGAAATGTTGGTTTGAAGATTAATTTATTAAAATAAATAAATGAAACTTAAATTACAAACTTAATATTACCCTTATAAGTGGAATGTGTACTTGGGACTTGTGTAAATTCCATTCAATATTTGAATAGAAAAGATGATTTTTTATTTGAAAAAAAATGAGATCCATTTCCATAATTTGACGTGTGAATTAATATAGATGTAACTAATCAGATACTAGTACTATATAAATACCAAGTAACAAAGAGATTAATGATAAAAAAGAGAAACATAATAAAAACACACCATGGACATATTTCACTTGTAAATATTAAAAAAAGACATTTCCATGAAATTGAAATTTAAATGAATCACAATATTTTTAATGGGTAAGATAATGTTCGATTATTAGGGAAAATCTATTTTGATACAACTCCTAGCAAAAAAAAACTAAATTATTAATGAATAAATATCAAGTTAGTGTTAATTATCAATGAATCAAACACTAACTTAAAATGATAAATAATACAATATTCTATAACTTCCACTTAAACATTTGTTAAGTGTTTCTCGTGATGAAGGGAAACAAGTCAAACGCCTCACCCAACACACAAGGGGATACATGTTTTGAGTTAAACTTGAAATGTTTGCATAGTGATATGTCATCTGAAATATTAAAACATTTACAAACAAATTTACACCTATGAACTGTAAGGCCTTTTGTGATTCCCAACAACTGCAGATTCTACTTGGGAGGATTTAGAGATGAGTTAGGTAGAGAGAACAAGGAGGATGTGATCGGTTGAGATAATGAAGTATTATAGGTGTGGGTAGGAGAAACTTGGGTGAATTACTTTTACGTGTA
This sequence comes from Picea abies, assembly GCA_900067695.1. Classification (NCBI taxonomy): domain Eukaryota; kingdom Viridiplantae; phylum Streptophyta; class Pinopsida; order Pinales; family Pinaceae; genus Picea; species Picea abies. The sequence goes on along the minus strand of CBVK0102260053.1, from coordinate 9,807 downwards.
GATCCAAGGGGGCACATGTCTCACTTTCCTTGTGTTTAAGGATGAGGATTGGGGTTGTTCTTTGATAAGATTGGGATGACTTTGGCGTGGGCCGAAGGAGTGGACCCATATACCCCTCGAATCATGTATGCATTAGAGAGGTTAGATTACCTCATCAACACACATACAAAGATTCACATCAGTTGTTTCAAGGAAATGCATAAGGAAATGGTGCACCAAAGAGGTTGGGGCATGTTGGCATGATGAGAGAACCTAAGGTTGGGGTGCATCGGTCTAAAAGAACATGCCAATTCATGGGTGAACCTATTCGATTAGAGTAGTGGTACATGAAGGGGTGGATTATTTTGTCTTAGTTCATTGCTCCACGAAGGGGTGTGACACCCAAAGGATGCAATGGTTCGCGAAGGAGACATTTGGAGTACATACAAAGAACACAAGACACATGAGCCAGAGGAATCACATCTCATTATCACAAGTCAAGTTGGAGAGTGAGGTCTCTAGCTCAAGAAGAGGTTAGATGAAGTGTGAAGAAGATGAAGGAAAAGTGCAAAGGCTTGGATTAGTCTCTTTTTGTGGTTTTTTTAGTTAGGATACATTATAGAGAGGCAAGAATGTTGGGTAGGGCAGTGCATGCAATGGAAAGAATCATGCAATAGTTAGGCTCAGGTTGCAAGAGGGAGAATTGGGTGTATGAGAAAGTAGGAAGGTCGGGATGCGACTTAGATAAACACTTGTATGTCTATGTATTGAGTTGGGAGCTCCTCTTTGTAAAACTTTGTAACAACATTTGTATAGTAGAAGACTTATACGATTTTTAGGCATGATTTTTGACACCCAACCATACTTGTCTCTTCTTATGTTGAATGGTTGGATGTTATTGGATGAGTAATTGGTTAAGTATGAGAATTGTATAATTGTTTAAATAAAAAACGCAAGTGTAGTTGGAACGATTGGCTTAGTGTAGAGTATGAGTGTGTCTTGAGTGAGTCATAGTACAAATAAAGTAATTTTAGTTTAGTCTAGCTTCGAAAATGAAATGTCGTGGTGTGACAAGACCATAGGTGCTAGGAGACTTGTGTGCTTCAAGTCAAGTTGGATCCTCGGGTAGACTTTGGGCACGTGATAGATGGTATTAGAGAAAAAATTAAAGACAACTTTGTGATCTCTTTACCACTTGCAACTTTATGATAGATGGTTCAGGGATTGAAGAAAAATCCACTACTATCCTCTTAATAATGGATAGGGAACAAGTGTGAATACATTTTTGTACCATACTTGGTGAAGGTTTGGTAAGGTGGAATAACCTTTCACATAGATAGTTTGGATGCAGACTTGGTTGTTTTTTTATTTTTTATGTATGTAAGTGGAAGACCTATGTTAATCATTAGACAGAGCCTAATTTTATGTATAAAACCCATTAGTAATCCATAGATATTGAATTTTTACATTTCTAGTATTACATGTGTAGGTTAGATAGAACCCTTCATTGCACCCTTTCATCAAAATTATACCCCTTTGTCTCCTATATATATCAAGGAGATATATTCTTAGGATAATCTTATTTAATATCATATTGTAGTATGAAGTGGAAATATTGTAAAAGGAGGCTTCCCCATTGAAGTGGACTATAATTTTAGATTTTTTTATCATTTTTAAGGTGTTGGAGTCATAACATTTGGTATTAGAAATCATTGATCCTAGGGTTTTTCTTCTCCAAGAATGTCATCATATAATTTTCTATATAATTTTTTTTTTGTAATGATTTACACTATGAAACTTATAGGTTATTTATATAACATATAAAGGTATATGTGGTAAAAATTTCGTCTTTTCAGTCATCATAATTTCGTAGAAACACCTTGTGGAAGATAGGGTATCTGACTTGTCCTATTAACAAGTATCAATTATATTTTATGGGTAAAAGCGTTATATATTATTCAGTGAGGATCCAAATTCAGTCATACCAATTACATTTGAAATAGAATCAAATGTAGTAATTTGGGTACAATTTTTATAATCAGATACGAAATATTGTGCACATGGTACGCTGTACAAGTTTTTTCTCCTAGAAAAGAAAAAACTCAACAAGGTGTGGGGAATTTACCCTAAATTCCACTTGGCACGCCATATTTTAATCAAAACCATGGAATTGAATATAACACATATCATAGTACTACATGACAAAATTTTATGCTGAGAAGGGTTGAAATTTCATAATTATGTTGTAAGGAAGTTCAACGAGGAGGACTGACTACAAATCAAGGGTTGAAATGTATGTAACTTATAATTGACATAACTTTTTAATGGAAGGTATGTTTCTATTGATTCAAAATTTGTGATAAATACGTAATAGAGGATTATTATTATTATTCCATATGGGTCTAAAAAATATGACAAAAACATTTAAATCTCGAGAAGTCTCATTTATGACTCAAGAAGAAAATGAGGACATGCATAACAGGTTGTCCAAATTTGAACAAGATGAATGAAAATAAAGAAGAAATTCAAAGGTCCATTTCAATGAAATGTCAACCTATAGATGAGAGACTTCGTAAAGGAGATATCAAAATGCAAGTAAATCATTAAAATACAGGTAGTATTCATGTTGAACAAACTTCCCATAATAATCCATTTTCAACCAGTGGATCTAACTCTAATAGTGGAGTTAATTATGGTGGGGTTCCTAAATTCAACTTTCCCAACATTGAGATAATGGATTTTGATGGAACATAGGTATTTACTTGGGTGAACCAAATGGAGCAATATTTTGAATTACACAATATCATGGATGATAAGAAAAGGATTTGCACAACAAATTCGAACTTTGAGACAAAACCATATCAATTATATTAATGAATAGTGAAAAGGAAACCACTGCTTTATCATTATACTTGAAGTTTATTTACATGAGACTTAGAAGCACAATATGTCAAAGTGTGGGAACATGACTACTACAGTAAATTGACAAGAATCAAACACTTAGGTGATATTAAATATTATAATTCATAATTTTAGGTATTGGAAACAAGGGTGGATGAAATGAGTGATAAAAAAATGTTGGAAGATTAGATGGTTGGATTAAAAGAAGATAACAAACATGAGATTTTATTAATACATCCTACAAATATTATGGAAATCATGCAAAATGATCTTCATGTTCAAGCCAAAAATAAGGCTACACACAAATCTACCATTGGAGCATACACAACAAGAAAAGATCATTTTGGGGGTCATAACACAAGCACACTCCAACCAAAAAGGTTGAAACCTCAACAAATGGAAGAATAAGAGAAAAATGACTATGTTTCAATTACAACAACAAGTGCATTAAGGGGCATAAATGCAGTGAAAATAAATTATTCTACATACATTGTGAAGAGGAAGAAGATAGCATGCCTCAACCAAAAAGGTTGACACCCCAACAAATGGATGAAAGAACAACACAATTATTGTGATTCAATTGTGATAGTAAGTACAGTAAGGGGCATAAATGAAGTGAGAATAAATTATTCTACATAGACTGGGAAGTGGAAGAATATCAGGAATTGGAAATGGCACAAGATCCAGATCTCGAAGAGACTACTTCAAAAATATATCATCATGCATTGGTTGGCAACGGTACTCCACAAACCCTAAATATATAAGGATACATCCAAAAGAAAAAGGTAAAAATATTGATTGATTATGGTAGTACCCATAATTTCATGAATTATAAATTAGCAAAATATCTCAATTGCTATGCATATCCCGCACAAGAGTTTCAAGTAATGACTGCCATAAAATGTTCATAGAGAATTCCATAGTATTAAGATCAACTTGTGGGAGTATTTTCTATATATCCGCATGATTTTCATCCAAATGGGGGTTGTCAATGTCATATTACAGGTGCAATGGTTAGAATCATTAGAAATAGTGGCCTTTATTTTTTAGCATCGTTTCACAAAATTTTCTTAATATGGAAAGGAAATTGAGCCTAGAGGCATCTAATGGAAAACCTATAAAGTGATAAGTTCTAATAGCATGGAAAAATTAATCAAAAGGGAAAACCAAGGTGTAATTGCACAATTGTTCTCACTTGATGTTCAAACATATATATCCCATGCTCCATCAAATCTCCAAATAGTTATCAAGAATCATTCGAAGTTATTTGGGTAAATTCCTAAGGGTATTCCACCTATTTTATATCATTAACATGCTATTCATTTGCAACTAGGAAGTGTGCCACCTAACATTATGCCTCACATGTATCCATATGCAAATAAGAGTGAGATTGAGTGCATGTTCTATGAAATGTCAGAGGATCACCTCATTCAACCTAGCCAAAGTTATTTCTCTTCACCAATGGTGTTGGTTACAAAAAGGGATGGTTCATGGTGTATGTGTCCACATTATAAACAACTCAAGAAAATTACCATCAAAGAAAAGTTCCCTAGTCTTGTCATTGATGAATTATTAGATGAATTGCATGGAGTAAAATTCTTTACTAAGTTGGATCTTCATTCAGGATATCATCAAATCAAAGTGATATAGGAAAACATTCTTAAAATAGATTTTAGAACACATCATGGTCATTATGAATTTTTGGTTATGCCATTTGAACATACTAATGCACTTTCAATATTTCAAATATTGATGAATTATATTTTCAATCCATTCCTTATAAAAATAAATTTAGTATTTTTTATGACATAATAATCTACAACAAATATTGGGAAGAGCATGTACAATATGTTGACAGGGTATTGCAACTATTGGAAGAACAACAACTTTATGCAAATCCTTCCAAGTGTGCCTTTGGGGTTCAAGAAGTCGAATATTTGGGTCATATTGTATCTCATGAAGGTGTAAAATTTGACCCTAACAAAATTAAAGCTATGAGGGAATGGCCAATTCCCAAAAACTTGAAGAAACTTAGAGGATTACTAGTATTGACAAGCTATTATTGAAAGTTTGTCAAGAACTATGGTCATATAAAAACACCTCTAAAAACATTATTAAATAAGGAATAATTTTATTGGACCAAAAAAACAACCAAATATTTTGAAAAATTGAAGGAGGCTATGTGTACAACTCTCTTCTTGGATAGACTTGAATTTACAAAAACATTGATTGTGGAATGTGATGCCTCAAGCCATGGAATTGGCGCAGTTTTAATGCAAGAAGGAAGTACCCTTGCATCTGAAAGAAGCCAAATTAAAGGAAAGAACTTAGTAAAAACCATTTATGAGAAATAAATGGTGGCCACACTACATCCAGCTAAGAAAGGGTGCCCTTACCTAATAGGAAGACACTTCAAAGTAAAAGAAGATAATGATAATTTGAAGTACTTCTTGGAGAAACAATTATATTCAGAAGAGAAACAAAAATGTCTTACAAATATGTTGGGTTATGACTTCAAAATTATCTACAAAAAAGGAAAACGTAATTTGGTAGCAGATTCACTTTCAAGGAAAGAAGAAGAAATAAAAGGTTCACTATGTGCTATTTCTATTCCACAACCTAATTGGGTGAAAGAATCGAGTACTTCAGGTATGCACAATCATTCAACAACTACATGAGGACTTCATTTTAGTAGATAATTTTGTATGGAGGAATGATGTTTTATGGTATCATGGTCTCCTATATTTATGCAAGAGTTTCCAACTCAAAAAGAAGCTCCTTCTAGAATTGCAAACTTCTCCTACAGGGGGACATTCAGGATTCTTGAAGACATACCATGGGATCAAGAAGGATTTTTTCTGGGAAGGTCTTAAAAATGATGTTCAAAAGTTTGAGTCTGAATGTTTGGTTTTCCAACAGAATAAGGGAGAGACATTCAAGACTTCATGTATTCTACAACCATTATCTATACCAAGTCAACTATGGGAAGAAGTTGCAATGGATTTCATTATAGGTTTACCCAAATATGAAGGAAAGGCTTTCATCTTTGTATCTAGTAATGGATCAAATATCAAAATACTCCCACGTTTTCTCTCTTTCTCATCATTTTAAAGAAAGTACAATAGTTGCACCATTCATGGAAATAATTCAAATTGGATCACAAGAAATTTTTGGACTAAATTATTTTCTTGTTTGGGTACTCAATTGGATCACAAATCATCTTATCACCCTCATCCCTATGGGAAAATTGGTATTGTGAATAAATTTATTGAAGGATATCTTTGTTTCTTTGCATCCAATAAATAGATACAATGGGTCAAGTGGTTTCCCTTTGCAGAATGGTGGTACATCACATCCTTCCATACTTCATAAAAAATGTCCACATTTTTGGCACTTTATGGATACCATCATCCATCCATCACATCATCCTTGAAATTAAATAAAATGTTTTATGAAGTACAGTACCACATAGGGAACCAACAAGAGGTCCCCAAACTATTCCGGGATAGCTTGGCTATGGAACAAAATAGGATGAAATAACAAGTGGATTAACATCACAATGAAAGAAAATTTGGAGTGGGGGATTGGGTATTTATAAGGATAAAATGATACAAACAAATATCCCTCAAGAAACAAAAAAATGGAAATAAATTAACAACCAAAAATTATGGCCCATATAAGGTTTTGTAGAGGATTGGAAGTATGGCTTAAAAATTTGAGTTTCTCCCATCTTCACATGGACATCCAATCTTCCATGTTTCTTTATTAAATAAGGTGATCGACAACAAGATCCTAGTCCAAAATTTTTTACAAGAGATCAATGAAGAAGGGAAAATCATACTAGATCCAGAAAAATCCTTGAAACAAGAAGTAAGCAATTGAGAAATCGAGCAATTACAAAGTATCTCACCCAATGGAAGAACCCACTAGTGCAGGACGTGACATGGGAATATGAGTTCTTCATGCAGAAACACATGTGGTTATTCAAGTGTTGAGAAAAAAACTTGTTTTAAGGGGAGGCACATCTTAATCCCTAGACAAATTGCCATTTTATGTATAAAACCCCTTAGTAAGCCCTAGATATTGAATTATTACATTTTTAGTATTTTAGGTGTAGGTTGGCTAGAACCCTTCATTGCACCCTTTCATCATAATTGTACCCCATTTTATATTATATATATCAAGAAAATATAGTATTAGGATCATCTTATTTAATCTCCTATTGTATTTTGAAGTGGGCATATTGTAAAATGATGTTTCTCCCTTGAAGTGGACTCTAATTATTGATTTTTTTTTATCAATTTTAAGGTGTTGGATCATAACAACCTATGCGCACATAATGAAAAGACTAGGTGAAAATTTCATGGTGTGAACCGAGAACTTATGCAAGGAGGATACTCATAGAACTTGTCATAGGAGTTGTTGCAGTTCTAATGATAGATCTCATCATAGAGTTAGGATTGAATGAACTTGTGGTTTTTGGTTCAACTAACTTGACAAGTAGGGTGCTCCACAAGATAGGAAGAATGAATATAAAAATTAAAATACAGTTGGGTGAATAGTTGTGAAGTGGTTTTGTTAGTTGCACTGTCCACAAACTTGAGAGATAGATTTGGGAAAGCAACACGAAATTGTCTTGGAGGAATAACCATCCGAGGTGCATTGTTAGAATGAGTTGTGAACACTTGACTGCATTGGTGTCTTTATGTAGTAAATAGTTGGGGAGTTAAGTGAAGATTTGAATTGTAAGATAAGTTTGTATGCATGTAGCAAAGTTGTGCGATGTGATCCAAAACCAAGAGATGGAAGTCATGCACGAATTACAGGACATGATGGAAGTTGCAAAGCGAAGTTTGACACAGTGTTGGGAAGGATCGAAGAGGACGCTTGATATTCCATGACAAAATTCATATGTTAATGGAATATGGAAGAATAGAATGAATGTTGTGAATGAAAACATGGAACAACTTCGAGAAGGATTGAAGAATATGTGCGAGATCAAGGAAAATTGAAATTATGCAACGATGAAATGAGGGTCTTTTTTGAAGGAATGGAATCTAGGGAGATTCCAAGGTTGGAGTCACTCTGTAAGGAGGATGCTCAAGATAGAGGATACATTGCAATATAGAATTAGCTTATTGATAGAAGAGGAATACTTTTTTTGTGTTTTCTTTGCAATGAAAACCCCTTAGCAACAGACTGTCTAACCAATACTAAGTTGGAATAGTTTGAATAAGACCGAGTGCAATAGGTAGATGAGAAGCTTTCCACCAGGATGGAATTATTCCAAATTCCCACACCTTCAAAGGAGATGTTGGAAGCGATGGAAATTTTGGTAGCATGTTTAGATGTGTTCAAGGATAGAAGCCTCAGAAAATTTTTCTAAATTGAAGGAGAAGGAATTTTCTTTGTGGATGTGACGATCAGTGGGTTGATGGTGGCTACTTTGGTGAACACTAGTGAAAATAACAACTTTGTGAGTGATCATATTGTGAAGTTGATCCATTGTAAGTATGAGAGCAACATGACCATATTCAAGGTGGTCAAATCAAGAGAGAAACTAGAAATTGTGGTGGTTCATTATGTATGTTTTATATTTCGAAGTTGGTTGGTCAATTGGGACTTAATGATTTCTACCTTGAATGATCATGCATTAGTCTTGAGGTAAGAATTTCTCATATTTTTCGAGGCAGGTCCACTCCTGCATGCAAGATGTGTGGTGTTCTTGGATGAATATTCCCATGATGACAAAGAGGAAGCTTTGACAAATACCCAAGATATCTCTGATCAATTTGATTAAGGGAGTCATTGAAAGTGTGGGTAGACCTTGTGACGTGTAGAAAAATGAGGGGTTATTTTGGCCATAGTCAATTTGGATGGATCTACCAAGAAAAAATGAAGGTTGAAAACAGTGGAGATATTAATCAATTCTATCTCAAAGAAGATAGATTTTTTTTGGAACATGCACTGTCAAAAGAAAGAGTGTGAGGATGAGTTGAGGTCACCCATCGCAACATTTTCCAAATACATCACAAAGAAGATGCAACCTGAGTCTCCATGCTTCCAACATAATTCTGAAGGGGTTGAGATAGATTGGTTGAAAGAAGCAATTTTGGAAAAACTCTAATTGTTTAGATAGAGCAGTGTGTGGAGGTAGTCACAGAGCTAGTCTTAGAGTAATATGTATAAGAAGTGCGGAAGGAAGACTAACACCTTGTAGCCATTGGGAAATTTTGTAGGAAATCCATGGAGATATGTGAATTTCAACTAAGTGAATAATGACATTAAATATTACTAGCACGGTTTCATTTAGAGGGTTTCATTATTTAAGGCCACTAAGGTTTGAAAATTACATATGTTGGGAGGAGACACCCAAAAAATCTAGTCATGTTAAGGGTTGGTGTGGCACAGGCTGAGTGCAATCCATTCATGATTTTGGTCACTTAGATTACTTAGGGTCGCAGTTTCTTAGAACATAGGCTAGTCCTATACCTAAAGGACATGCTAGAAAAAAAAAAAAAACTATGTGTAGAAGGAATACAAGATTTAGGATGTAGAATGAAGGAAGTCAAGATGGTGTTGAGGTACCTACGCACATAGAATAAGTATGAAACTATGTATACCAATAGCCTAGGTGGAGGCTATTAGGTACATTTTATTCAACATGAAGAAAAAGAGTTGACATACTGCTAGGAGGAAGACAATGTGTTCTTGGGTGCCTTACGAAGAGGTCTTGTCATAGATTTGGAGATATGCATTATTGAGAGGAGGGTATTGTGGTGTTCTCACTTTGGAGGGAGGCAACATGACTTTTTCATAGTGAAAAGAATAGTTGGTGTTTTGGAAACCACATTCCAACACAAAGGTCTTTGTGAAATCAGGAAGGGCCAGAATCGGAGTGGTGCACATGGCCATCTTCAAGGTTTG
>CBVK0102260044.1:0-12638 GCA_900067695.1 Picea abies | reverse complement strand
GGGTGGTTGCAAGACTCAGGTGTTTGCAACCTTAGTTGGGACACAGATCTATGATTTTACTACTTAATAAATCACTTAGCACTGTTAGTTCTACAAGATCTAATCATTAATTACTTCGCTGATAAAATAGGGCTTCACAACATTCACATTGTTATAACATACTTAAGCACTTAGCATCAATAGATAGGTTAGATCTAGCAGATCAAGAAATAAGCACATTCATATGGATTACATATAATATTCTCACATATCATTAGCACTAAGCATAAGAATATCTATCCAATCATCTCAAATAACTTAGCAAAACAAGACATAAACACATTAAGACAAGCATAAAGCAAGACAACACAACGTTTATGTGGTTCACCCCCACCCTGGGGCTATGTCCACCAACTCTTCTTCTTTATTGTCTTTAGTCACTCGGTTACAAGAACAAAACCTTCAAAACCCTTACTCTGCACAAGACAGAAGATCTACGCAGCTCGCTAGATCCTTCTTCCTTGTGTCACAACACAAATCCCTCTACAGTCTCACGCAAAGACTTGCACTCAACTCTGCAAGTCTTACATAGAATGCACAAAGCCCTTACAATCCATATTAGTACTTAGCCATTCATTTAGCACTTAACACACCGGCTCTTCCTACCTCACTTAGACATCTATTTATACTTTACAAAATAGGCCTAAACATGGGTAAAACCCATGGGATGACATCCCAATCTCATTACATTATGCCAAAAACCCAAAAGGGACCTAAAAGTGGGTCGAGATCCCGTGATCTCCGCTTCATCTTGCACTCCTCCTTCGACAGGCTGGCGAAGTCCCAAAGTAGGTCAACATGACTAAGAAAATCCCAAAACTTGGTCAAGGGCCAACATTTGTGAATATCTAATTGCTTAATTCACATTTGAAGGCATGACATTCTTATAATATCAAAATATGATTTGTTTGAACTTCTTAAATAATTGTAAATTAAAATCCTTGATTCTTTCCCCCTTTTTAACATGGATTTGTGTAAATTAAGTAAGTAGAGTATGGTATGCAACAAGTGGTGCATACATGGTCATGAAAATGATTTCCAAATCATTAAATGAGCCAATTGATTGAGCAGGGATGGAAAGATACCATTGATAGGTTGGACCTATCAAGGTTTGTAGAAAAAATATGACCATTATATCATCATGTTCAATAAAATGAATATCATGTACAATTATAAATATATCCATATGTCTTCTTAGATCCATTATCCCATCGCTTGAAAATATAGGAAAAGATCCATGAGGTAGGGTTGACAATGTGTGTTTTTCTCCTTATAGATTAAATGGACTAGGTCCAACCCTTCTTCTTTGATTTATTTGTCTATTATTTCTTTCCATTTGCTCATTGGGAATTTCATTTCCTTTTTCTTCACGGTCACCCATGATTAGTATCTCACTTTCTTTGAATCTTGAACTTTGGGAAACTTCTTGAGTGACAAGCTTCTTACTTTTACTTCTTGTTAAAGGACCCTTATATGATTCCATATTTTCTTGGATTCACAATTGCCTTATTTTTCTTAGGGCTATTGCTCTTTCTTCTTCTTGGGAAAGAACTTCCCATGTCATTTTGAGTTCAACACATATCCTTGCTATTGTAATCACTACATAATACAATTGGTGGAAAATATTTCTTTGATCTATTAATCCAATTTGTATTTGGGGTTGGGTGGGTTCAGGTAGAGTCATTAATTTTTTTCTAAGAAACCAACCTTTTATTCTCCCTAGTATGCTCGCAAAATTTTTTGATCTAAAAGATTGTCTTACAATATTTAAGTCAACCTCACAAGGATAAATCCCCCTACGTTTTTAAAGATGTGGTACTCTATTTCAAATAACATACAAGAACATAAAAAATCTCGAGAGAGGACCATGATTATTCTTGAAATAAATATTCACATGCAAAGAATACTTGATAAAGGACTAGGTATCTTGTAGAGAGAAAATATTTACAATTTGTTACAAAATTATAAATCAAACGAGTATATAATAGTGCATAATGCCATTTCCATCACAACATTCATCAAACTAGAACACAATATTCAGAAAAGGGAAAGAAAAATATGGAACACATATTGTAGATAATTCTAAATGATAATTCCATTAAATCCAATGAAGATCATGATAGAAACACATATGAAATCTCATGCCTAAATTAAAAAGTCTTGAGAACTCAATAATGTTATGTCCCAAGTTAATTCTCTAGGAACTTAAAAAACTAATAGATATATTTAATAAATAGGAAGTGAATATCTTGAAATACAAATAAAAGGGACTAATTTTTCCTTCAAAGATGACTGAGATAGGGCTCTTGTGGACCATAAAATGAAAGATACCTTAAAGACACAAGAAAAATAACCAAGGGTCAGCCTTAGGTTTCATAGGTTGCTAGGAACAAAAAAGGCAATATGACAAATGACTATAAAAGAAAAGATGGCAAGGACGAGAATAGGGTTGCTACTTAGCTTATTGTGATGGAAATCTTCCTCACTATATTTATGGTTCTTAGGTGACCATAGCTTCAAAAATTTCCTGGGTTTCTATGAGTCATTTTTATGACCAACTAGGTTCTTTGATAATTTCATCTACAACCATTGCCTGAGGAATTTATTGAATTTTAGGTATTTCTAGTTTCATTTTCTAGGTCTCTCTTTTTCTTTTAGTAGAGACATGTACACAATGATATTTTTCAATATTTTTATTCATAGGTTCCTTGTCATCGCCGTCATCTGAGTTTCCAATCGTTGTTTCCATTGTTTCTAGACTACTACTTCTTGGTTTTGTTTTAGATGGGGTACTTATTTGTGAAACAATAGGAGAATTGGGGTTTGTGTTTGTTACTTCTCTGCTTTGTTGTTGATAACACTCGTTAGTGTTGGCTAACTCTTCTATAACATTCATGGTTTCATCAATTTCTATCTCAAGGATATTTAAACTGTCCCATCCTTCTGTAAACTATTCAGACTTAGTGAAATAAGAATAATATTCCACCAGGGACATATGTATAGTAAATAAATCATTAGGGTTGAAACACTCAATGCATTCAACTTCATTCAGGATGAGTTGATCAAATTGTCCTACAAATTCATCCAAATGAGAGCTATCATTTACAAAAACTTCTCCAACTCTCCAAGGAAATGGGATGAATTGAATTTTTCTTTTTTCATTAAAGAAATGAGCTCAATACTTGTATTGTTTGCATACTTCTATAACAAAGTGTCGATCTGATACATAGAAATGGAACATAAAGGGTTTCTCTTGGAAACTAAACAACCTTATGATACTGAAATCCTCTTTGGTTTCAAAAATTCCTTTCTCTAATATAAAGGTGGCAACATCAAGTGAAAATCTTGATGTGTTAGGGCCAAAGATTAATTTTTTAAATTCACAGATAAAATTGTTTTGGACCGGATAGAAATAATATTGAGCCTTGTGTCTCCATAAGGATGGATACTAGGAAAATATTGGCTCCACCTTGAAGTCAACACTTCTTTCCCTAGACAAGTCTTCAAAAACATGGTAGTAGGCTATGGTAAAAATCAAATAAGATGTCATGTAGAATTTTTGGGTCCTTTTTAGACCACCTAGTTGAAATGAAATTTCATTGGAAATAAAGTGACCCCAGTCAATTAGGGCTTCTTAATGCACAATGAAGTGGAGGATATAAATGATATTTTTTAGCACAGAGGCCTGGATTCCAAACCAATTATGTGGGAAAGAAACCAATCAAATTCCTTGTAGGGATACTTTAAGGAACTTACCTCAATATTAGTGGCATTGGTATTAAATCTTGGGTCAACCAAATATTTTTCAAGGAGATCTTCTCCTCCTCGGTGTTCCTTGAGGAATTCACTGGATTCTTCACCCTTGAAATGCATGGTCGGTTTCAATAATCGTAGAATTCTTGTGAAAAAAAAAGGAGACAAGGTGATAAGATGCTACCCTTGAACTTGAATTATTCTCTTTTCTGAATCAAATTTATCTGCACACCAAATAACTATCTCTTTGAAATCTATCACCTTGGTCACACAACCAGCCAGAGCTATGCTTGAGATCCAGACTAGGTTTGTTTTCCTCTAGGCAAGAGGGAGGGCCTTGTACCAATTGTAAGCCTACAACCATTGGAATTCACGGTCTTCATGTCCGAGAGTATTTAGCATATCGTCATACTACAACTCTTTTCTCCTACTTGACATTACTTACACTTCTTTCTATTCTTACCAATAGGTGGCGTTACTATCGATATAAAATTTTACAACATGACATGTTAGTCATTTATTTAATTTACCACGTATTTTCTTGATTATTAACCATGGTAGCTCTTATTTCAAAGTTGTTGGCTTTCACGATGAGATTTATAATTTATTACCACACTTTATGAAATCTTCGCCACTTTAATAATGGCATTGTGTTCACACAAGTGGTGACTGACGTGGTTAGGGGAAATAAATGCAATCAGTAAATGGTGATGCGATTTCATGGAAGATGAAAAATGGTTAAGTATGGAAGTGAAAAAAGAGGAATGGAGAGTGGAATATGGTGAATGTAGGATTGTGAGATGTAGAATACAAGACACGTGGAACAAAAAAAGGTGAAAGGGAATGACTCTCACATCTTCTATGAGAAAATAGACTAAGTATTGGAAATGTTCATTATGCGGGTCATGAAAGTGAAAGGGTTATTTTGTAGAACATGGGACTGTAGGTTGCGTGACACAAGACGTGAGGGAAAAAGGTAAGTGGAAGAGATGGGTGTCCCACATCCTCATTTAAAGAAACAAATAAGTATGAAAAAAGAAAAGGGTGCAATTTGAAGGATGTAAAGATAGACAGATCATTCTGAGTGCTGTGCGATTGCAGGACACGAAACATGGGAATTTGTGGGATAAGAATGTGTTGTTCTCTCGCAACGGGACTCCCATATTGCTTGAAAAACAACTAAGTGTTAGGATTGCAAGAGAATAAAAATGTTTGATTAAAGATAAATAGGCTTATGGGTCTATGGACCTAGGAATTTGATAGCAGCCTGATGCACAACCCACATTTGAAAGAGGAAAATGACTAAGTAAAGAAAATTTGAGGAGAAAAGAAGAGCAAGGGAAAAATACTAAGGATGGACATGTATGTAGTAACATTGATCAACAAATGTAGATCAATAGGAGGCCATGACAGAAATATTTGACCTCCATCGACAAATCACATCTACTTGGATTGAGCAATAAACAATGTCCAATATTGTGTTGGAAGTGCAAAAACACGCTAAGAAACACTACTAAATGCTCACAAATGCAAAGGGAAAGAAAACCCTTGTGATCAAGTTGGGCATGCAGATGAATTCTACCCATAGGTCCACCACACCAGTAGAGGTCAACATTTTTTACCAAAATATGAAGGTACTATTGGAGTCATTTGATCAATTCGATTTGGAGTTCTAGAAATTCATCAGCGATTTCATGCCAAAGGTACCATCCGTTAGCTCTGTTGCACCATAATGAAGTTTGTTGACTTGAGGATGAGCCAACTAATAGTGTTGGGGGCCTATTGGCACCATAGTTTTGGAAAGAACATGCATGCTAGTGCCAAAAGTTCTATTTTTTGATGTATGTGAACTAGTTCCATAATTTTTGTACAATGCCAGTGCCAATATTCAATGCCTGCCAACTAGTCTCTACTACACCTGCACCAATGTAGTGTGTGCATTGACTCTGGTATTGTACAAGGACTTGTAAGAAATTACATGTGCATATCCAGTCATAACAGATAAATTGTAATGATTAGTAACCATTTTGTAATCAACCGATTGGTTGTGCTTGAGGTTGTTAGTAAGTTGGAAGAGTTTCTATCATTGACATACTTATGGAGAGATAGAAGGAATGCACATGAACTAGTTGAGGATTTGGCTATTGTTGTTGTTGGTATATGTTGGTTATTGTCGGTTTGGTTTTGTTGGAAATGATGTAGTCTTCTTGATGTAATGCAATCTGAGAGAGAAATTGAATCTAGATATGAGGTTTTTGTCTTTGGTTCAAGTTTCAATGACTTTTTGAGAAAAATATAGCCCATTATATATTTGAATTTTTATCTGTCATGAATTAATGAAAAAAATGAGATCCAAATTGGTACTTCCCATCATAATATTTGTCATGGATGAAATCTTGTTGTATATGTTATAATGTAATGTACATACATGAATGCTAATGTGAATGGGTAGGATCTAATGTAAAGTTTTGGGTGATGTGTTTTCTGTTTGCAATATTCCTTCATGCAATGCATAATTATTTACTCTCTGTGATTCTCATGAGTGTCTTGGGTGAGATATTATTCAATTTATAAATATTGAATATATCGATGTTGATGGGGTATTTGTTGGTAATGGCTTTTGAACCCTGGGTCTGAAAACCCGCACTAACATTACCCACGTTATGTGGCAATATATTTGTGAAACTAAGTTGTAAATCACTTCTCAATGCAAATATAATGTTATATTGAATATTTGATTGATAAGATATGGTGATTACAACAAGAATATCCCCACCTCTATGAATAGTCACGCCTTTCCATTAGTCAACTCTTTATTTTTTTATTCTTCTTTTATTATTAATATAATGCTATTATCATTATTATTATTTATATTCATTAAATTGCCTCCTCCTTCAGGATATTTTGTCCTCGAAGCATTCCATAAAATAATTACTTTGGATGAATCCCACCTCATTTTCATAATTATGTGTTTCTCTATCTTCATCTCTTTTCTTTGACGCCAATGCTAGCTTTTGATTGACACCCAGGGTAGGTGATATTTCTTGATCTCCATCATCTAAAAACACAACTTTTTTTGGCTTCAATATGGATGTTACTGTTTACCTTAAATCCATCAAGCCTCTAAGCAAATGAACATTAACTTCAATTGTAATACTTGGATATGTGATAAATGGATTATATGAAAACCATTCTTCCAACAAAACATTGCATTTTCTATCCCTATTCTTCATTCACAAGTAAGTTTGAGATATCTTTGGGTCTTCCCATGATTCAATTGCCTTATCTTCCTACATCAAAAGTTGGCATGACTTGGAGGTTCTTACATATGCAATACCATGATCTCTGTTGTTCACATGCTCAACAACAACCAGGAGCTTATGTTTAGAATTTGTTGTCAAACTAGTGTTGTAGACATTACATAAAATTTCATTATTCAATTTGGATAGTTTATGGTGAGGTTGTAGACATTACATAAAATTTCATTATTCAATTTGGATAGTTTATGGTGAAAGTATTTGCATAGCCTAAAAATCAACAAACTTGTGGAATTCAATGCAATTGAGAGATACACCCTCATTAGCATAATATTGGCCACAAAGCAGAATACAAATTTTCACCGATGAAATTGAGATGACTAAAATATATTTGATTATTAGTTCAACCTTGTTAGAAGGATTCCATTGCACCCATTTTCAAGGATTTGATATTTGAGGATGTGACAGTAAAATATTTTTCCAAGAGGTGTGACTTCATTGTGAACTTTTTCTCCCAAATTTAATTCTTTGATATATGTGTAGTTTAATCCTTTTTCTCTATTTTGAATAAACCATTATTGTATTCCTCTTCTTCCCACTTGTAATCGATTTTAAATATGAGATTTTTCTTTCCTCAACTGGGTGTATATCAATTTTAATATTTTTGATATCCTCATGGACATAATCCTTGCAATTATTAGAAGGGAGGTCACCATAATATGCCTTGCAAAATTTTGGCTTAGAATATTCTTTTTCTGTTCTAGTATTTTCAATGGTAGGCATGGGCTTTGGCCTTGCCTTTTATAGAAATTCAGAGTTTGAGATCTTCATAATAACATTTTCATAATTTTTCGAGAGATTCCTTTTCCTATGTTTCTTGCATTAGAGTATTGATGGTGGTCTGTTTAGGCCATTTGGAGACATATGATGATAAATTTAGATATATTTCCTTTATGTTAGAAGTTGGCTAAGTAGACCTAGGTTTTTCATTATATTCTTGTACATTTCATTGGCATCCTTGGAGTTTTACAAAAGAGATTGAATCGAAGTGAAGCTTTGTTTACTTATTTTATGAGTGTTTAGAGAGAACCAACATATTTTAATATAAAATATATCTGATTGTCAATATGTGGTGAATTACAATAATGTGTAGCTCGATTATTTATGCACATAATATTGGAGTTGTAACTCTTCATAAGGAGCTACACAATTACAATAGCTTATCATTTAATATTAATTGCATATATTTAAAGATCCTCGAAGCATCAATAAAGATGAGTGTTTTGATGTAAGTTGTTGTTTTTCCCAGATAGCTTCATCCTCTAGTAGGTTCCTCCACTTGATAATGTTTTCCTTGACGTTTCGTGATGAAGGACTCTGGTTTTGACTTTTAATATACCCTCTAGTTCCTACTCGTCTCCCCTCTTCATCCAAGAGGTGGAAATTTGTTCACATAGTAGTTATTGGACCCAATTTTTTCTTCAAGCATGAAACATAAAATACGTCATGTAGCTTCCTCTTGTTTGGAATATCTAATGCATAGGCTACTTGGCCTACTTGGTTTTGGATTGATAATGACCATGAAATATGGGCATAAGTTTATGATTATTGTAGTTTTTTAGTGAGATTTTCTTCTACATTTGGAGTTAGACGAATGCCCAATATCCTACTTCAAAAATTCATGATCAGTTCTCTTCAAATTGACTTGTTTCTTGATTTGGTTCCTTTATCTGTTAACATGATTCTTTAGGATACAAAGGATTTTTTCATAAGTGGATAGGTAGTTTTAACAACAAATACTTTGGAATTAGTAACAACATAATCATTTATTGATAGTGGTGGATATCCATATAAAGCTTATAAAGTAGTCGTTTTCACTTAAGTGTAGTAGGTAGTGTTGTACCACCATTTTGCAAGGTGAAGAAATTTGTTTCACTACAATCGCCAATCTTTCACACAGTTCTGTAGTATCCTTCAAGACATTTATTTACCACTTAAGTTTTTCCATTTGTATGCGGATGGTATGAAGTATTCATGCTTAATGTGGTTACCACTTGTTAGAACAATTCCTTCCGAAATTCATTGGTGAATTTAGGGTCCCTATCATTGACTATAACTTTGAGAAACCCATGGAGTCTATAAACAATTTTCAAATAGCTATTAGTAATTTGAATGGATTTAGTGTTTGATGATACTCCAATGAAGTTTGCATACGTGGTTCATCAGTTTAGGATTACAAATATGCTATCCTTCCTATTTGAGTTATAGAGACTTGTGATAAAATCCATAGATACTTCAGTCCATTTATGATTTGCAATATAAAGGGGTTGAAGGAGATTATGAGGTGCAATAGAAATTTTAAATTTCTAGCATTGATAAGTGTCACATTCAACCACATACCTTTGAATATCAACATTCATTCATTTCCAGAAGAAATATGGTTGGATATTGTAGTATGTTTTGAAAAATCCAATGTGGCCTACAATAAGGAAATCATGATTCTCTCTTAAGACTTGCATCTTGAATTTGGAAGGATTGGGTAAATATATTTTTACCTTGTACAAGAGTATATCATCTTCCTAAGAAAATATTGAGTTTGTTGCATTGTTTCTTTCGATTCCTTGATTATTTTCCTGGTTTCTGGGTTTTTTTACATATTTTGTTTGAATATTTGAGATCCATTTAGAGATGAGTACTAAAATTGAGCATAATGTAGCATGTCCCTCTTCTTTCCTTGATAAACCATTCACAACTTGATTTTCCTTACCGTTGAATCTCAAAATAAAAAACTTGGACCTTGTTTACCCAATTTTGTTGTTCTGATGATAAGCTCTTATGGTTTATGAAATATTCAAGTTGTTGTGGTTAGTTTTGACCAAAATTTTGGCTTTGAATAAGTGTTGTTTCCACCATACCAAAGAATGAATGATTTCCAACATTTATTTGTCATGTGTAGATTTTGGTTGATCTCTTTGGTTTATTCTTTGACTTTTGAAAACAATGGGGTGGCTTTCCTACTTAAGCACAACTCCTATTCTTTCCCCCGATACATCACATTTGAGAAAAAATGGCTTCGTGAAATTTGGGGTAGTGAAGACAAGAGAGGAAGTCATTAAAATTTTCATCCTTTTAAAGCATTCTATTCCTTCATCCCACCTAAAGGAATATTTCTTCAATATCACTTTTAGTGGAGAAATAATCTATGCATAAATTTTTACAATTTTTCTATAAATCCCATTGGATGAGATTCCCATTCCATTTGTGGATGAACTTCATGGTGCTAAGTAATTTTCTATAAATCTATGAAATTATGAGAAATGACACTATTTATAAGCACTATTACTTTAATTTTCTTACTGTAACCATAAACCATAAGAGTTTCGGGTTGAAAAATACTCATCATCATTATTTTGATTTCTAGATTCTCCAGGGCTCTTAGATTCCTCACTCAAATTGTTAGTTTTCATGTCAGATGTAGATGTATCACCTATTTCTTTCTCTTTGTTGTTATCATTGCTATTTATTTCCCATAGGAATACATTTTTTTCCTTGCATTCATGCTATGGACTCCAATTACGTGCATGACACTTAAACCACAATTTTTTTTCCTCCTTTACATCTGATGGTAAAATCCTTTTGTAAGGAGGAATATTTTTTAGTTTTTTTTTTGAATTGGGCCATGTATTAGGGGAAATTTGAGGTCTAAAATGGGCCTCCTAATGAAAATAATAAAATAATAGTTAAAATAATAAAATAAGAGTTATGAATTTTGAAAGAGAAAGGAAGAAAACCATTTTTTTAAATCGTATTTTGGCTTATCTCCTTATAGGTTTACTCAAATTTCAAGTGTATGAACTTGTTGGATGCAAAATTTTAGAAAAAAACACTTTTGTAAATCGTATTTGCAATTCATCTCCTTATATGTTTACTCAAATTTCAAGTGTAGGTACTAGTTGGATGCATAAATTCTGCATCCAACAAGTGCCTAGACTTGAAATTTGAGTAAATCTATAAGGAGACGAGTCAAACATATGATTTTAAAAAGTAGTCTTCTTCATTTCCCTTCGAAAACATTTACCCTTATGGTTAACATCATTATATTGAGTCCTATTGGTTCTTTTAAAGTTGATTTTGATAGTACATTTTCTTTTAGGCCCATTTTTACCTCAAAATTCCGCTAATGTAATCATTGATAAGGAATGACTTTCTCTTCAGCGAGTTTGGATTTTTGTGATCTTGCTCCATATATTTGATATTTAATAATTTGAGTTTGTTTTTTATATTCTGTTTGAATCTTGATATCGCAATTTGTCACAGGCAATCATCTGATAAGTATGTCATGCATGTGGTTAGTACATGTAGTTCAAAGATTCCATAACAGATTGTTGCAATTGAGTAACTTTGGTGAAAACTTCCTTCTCATTTAGATCTTGAAATATTTAAAGAAATTATTTTTGAATATATCCGAGTCTCTTGATAATTCCTGGGACTTTTAGTTACACTATGGGAACTATTGATTAGCCAAGCCCACTAGGTGAAAAGACATAAATTTAATTTTCTCTTCATCATCGTGCATTTAATATATCTTAAATTAAAATTCGAGTTTATTCATCCATATTGTACTCTCTCTATTCTCCTTGTTGTAAAATTTTGGCACATCACTTTTTATCTTGTGCATGAAACTGTTAAAAGACCCCAAATTGGATGAATGTTGTGGCAACATAAATGATGAGTGGGAATTTGGAATACTTATTATATTTTCATTTCTCATAGAGTGTACTTCCTCCCTAAGTAGATCAAAGTTATTATTCCATTTACTCCTTCCAAGATTCAATATAACAATTTGTTTGGGACTTTTTCAAGCCCATAAATATGGTACTAATATATTTTGTTTCATCACTCCGTATTGTAGTAATTGAAGGTGTGTTTCCTATGGAACCAAAGGGTTGGAGTGCATTTTAATGACATTTATGAGTTCCTCATGATGTAATGGTTTTAATGATATAATCCAATACCCATTAAGTTAGTCATTGACACCTCGTAGGCTTGTATTGTTGATTAAGGTTGGTTGTCATTGATGTCAACCCTTGAAGAAATCCCCACAACAAAAAGGTTTGGGTAATGGACCTAATATTGTTTGATGTAAATATGACTCATTATTATCTTTTCATGTTTGAAAAGAAGTAAATATGGATGAACTCCAAAGTGGTCCCCTTATGGTGAAAGCCCTCACGGGAAGATGCTTTGCGGAGTAAGAGAACCCATGCTTAATTGTGGAATAATGAGATGAAGGACAATTAATTTGTCAGGTAAAGTATCCTATATGGATAGTGATTTTCATTCCATTTCTGGTGGTATGTAGAACGTCACATAACTCCTCATAGTTAGAGAGTTATGACCATGAGAAGTTGGAGACCCCGGGTTTGGGTAATGGACCCAATTTTGTTTAATGGATAAATGTATGAGTTATGATATATTTTCAGATAATACTATTATATATGGATAGTACATGTCATTCCATTTCTAGTGGTATGTGGAACGTCACATAAATCCTCACGGTTTGAGAGTTATGGCCTTACAAAGTTGGAG
>CBVK0102260021.1:0-10096 GCA_900067695.1 Picea abies | reverse complement strand
ACAAGGAAGCAAACTTGTAATACAGTAGTGACGGAATTGAGAATCTCTAGATCTACTTGTATTGACTCTCAAATGTAAAAACTCTATTACAAACGACACAAAAAGGTCGAGCCTCATCTTCTTTCTTTCTGTGATAGATTTATACAATTTTACAAATCAGGTAGAATCTCAATAGTCACAAAATTTCGGTTATGACACGGAGGAGAGAAATCACTCCATTTCTCCTTCTCTGTCTTCACTTGGTGCCAGGTGTTGGTCATCGCGCGGACTCGGTACAGGCAACACATCTTTCGACCAGCTGAGATATTAACCGAGACGGTTCTTCCTGACAGCTGGCTTCAAAGAAGTAACATTGTTTGGCTAACTGCTGCAGCCTGTCTTCCATCTGTCCATCAATGATGTCGATGGCACTTAGTAGCGCGTTGGGTTTGATCATGCACTTGTCAACTTGAACTATGTCCACTGTAGTCATCTGAGAGATATCGACCGAATCCCTTTCTCCCTTTTCCTTCAGATCAAGTGAGATCTGTTCCACATTCATTTGCATCAACGCCTCGGCATTGCCTCTGCTGTCAATGCCCAGCAGCTCGCTGTCTATAGAATTAAAGGCTTCCTCTAAGAAATTGGTTATCTTTTGGGCTTGCTGCTTGCCTTCGGCGATGTTGTGCTCCCATTCCTTTAACAGAATGTTTCCTCGGGTTTGCTCTGAAATGGTGAACCTGGGAGTACCTTCCGAAACCCTATTGTTCATGGATATTACTGCTTCCTGGAAGGCGACCCGAGCTGCACCTGCATCCCTTTCTCTGGCTGATAAGTTCTCGGAAACCTGATTTACCAACAAACAGTTTTCCCGGATCGCTCCCACATTGGTGAGAAAATTCTGTTGTGCCGAAGAGATTCTTCTCCGAATTTTGATCGCCTGGGATTTGAACATCCCGATGTCTATCATTCCATTCTCAACGATCTCCACCCTATATTGCAGCTTCTCGATCAAATTCCTCTGCTAACTCGCTTGCATCCGACCATCTCAGATCACCAGCTGTGCTTGCTCAAGCTTAGTTTTGAGCATCTCTATTTCATTTTTATCGATCGATCTAGCCTGCTCTATTTCCACGCTCGCCTAACCTTTAGCATTCTCCGTGGATGTAGCTAATCTGGCTTCAAGAGTCCTGATTAGGTGATTTTTTCTTTTAAGTTGGTTCTTCAAAAGTCCGACCGAGAATTGATTCTTCGAGGCATACGCTCCTAGCGTCCCTGCGATTTCAATGGCGAATTGCTCATTCTTTTTATCTTTTCCATCGATCATAACTTTATACTTTTTGATAGTTGACTCTCCTTCTTGGTATAATTCCCTTTTTATTACTGCTTTTCTCTTTTTATCAAAGAAAAACTCGTTCGGAGGGAGTTCTTCTACTCTTATGGGCCTCATCTCCTCATTGAATATCCATCCTTCTTCGATATTTCCCTGCGTCGACTGCAAGGGGGTAACAGATGTGATGGGTTCTCCGACTTGTTTTTCCGACTTTCCTGGGGTGTCGACCGGGTTCTACTTCTTTGGCGGTTCTGGGGTCTCTATCTCTGTCTCTGGATTCTGTTTCTTTGGCAGGTCCGGAGTCTTTTCCTCTGCTTCTGGATTCTTCGTTTGTTCCTCCTCATCCTGGTGTTTTCCTAGGTTGGGAATTGCATCTTTAGGACCTTCAACATCCTTCTATTTCGTCTCCGAAATACCTGGACCATCACCTCGCAATATCGTGGGGAGACAGCTACGTCGGTGTTCCTGAAATTTCAATACCTCGGCTCTATCCCCGGGTGTCAAGGATTGAATCCGTGCTAGAATTTCCTCATAGGACCTCGCTCCCCAGAAAATGTCATTTGAGGGTGAATTCTCATGCTTAAATCTCTTGAGCCCACAATTAGCCAAATGATTGCTCATGATCCTCTGTGGATCGTGTTTCTTGTATTCGATGGAGACTAGATTTAGGTCTTCCAGGGCTGCAGCCTCAGCTTTGGCATGCCCGAAATCTAATAAAGAATAAGAATTCAAACAAATGGGAAAAGATGGCCATACCTTCTTTGAATATCCTTTAAGCTCTTTACTCACACCGCCAATTACTGTTTGCCTGGCGACCTCACGACAAGCCAGTTTATCGGGAATGTACAATGGCAGTGCATGCGGGGGAACAGAAGCCCCGAAAACTTTTAGGTATGAAAACTCTGCCTCTATGTACCAGTCCACTATGTTTTCCGAGATACGGGGTGGCAAGTGACCAAAAATGGCGATGTGCAGGGGCACCATTACCCAGTTAAAAATTTTATAAGCAAAATTTTCTGCTTTGTTTTCCCATAATTTTGCATGATATACATGTATGGGTTCATCTTCGACCGGAGTCCAGCTCCAGTTCATCAATGAAAATGGTGTCATAGAACAAAATCCATCCATTATGTACGTGGACATGAAAAAGGATGAAGCCTTCCCATTCTCCTTCTTCTCCCAATACTCTGTGACCCGATTGGCCAAGCTATCCGAAAGCATCTTTGCCCAATCAAAGGAACAACCTTTTGCGACCCGAAACATAAGAGGCACCCACGCGAGAAAAAAATGCGTTGTGTCCTCTCTCCCATATAACCGACACGTCATCATGGCCACATATCTATAATGCGGCTCTATCGAAGTGATTGAATAAACATCGTGAGTATCAGCTCTGAACTTCGCGGTGTTTGAAACCCAATCCTTTATCAAAATGGACATGGTTTTATTGTACTGTATGCATTCCTTCTCCTTGAATTCTTCCAGGAACTCGATGCCATATGTGTGGTTGGACATCGCAGCTAGCTTATACATGGTTTGCAGATGCTCTGGCCTAAAAGTCCCGATGGTGACTCTCTGCCCGTTCATGATAGTCCTGGTCAGTATGTCCATGTGATCCAATGCCCATCGAATCATGTCATAATATGGAAGAAACCGTGGCTTGGCTACTACCCTACGCATTCCGGATTGGATGACTATTTTGTACTTGGTGGTTATATCATCTCTTTCATTGTCGTCGGAGTCGTCGAAATAATCCACCAATTCTGATTGCAGCATATCTGAAGCATATGACCAGTTAGGGACCGAGTCGATACTTCGGGGAGAAGTATCAGAGACATTATCTGATCCTTGTCCTGAAACCTCAACATTTTCCTTTGCTGCTTTCCACGGGGCCATGGCTGAAGCTTTCATTTTAGCTCTTCTGCGATAGAACTGCGTATACATACAAAAGTCATTTTACTTAGAAGTGATGATCTCTACGTGCTATGAAAATTCATTTGTTATGATGAAAAGAAGCTCTTACATATATTTGAAAACTTGTTACTTTTCAAAACAAGCCTGTCAAATCATATTTATAAATAAATTTTTGTCGTAAAAATCCGATCTTATATTCATAGATTTACCCTATTTCCTCATTAATGTCATAAATTTTTGGCGGTTTAAAAGTCAGTTGGCGTATGGAGAGAAAAGGATTCCTCTTGAATCATGCAAGCATCGAAACGCGGGATATGTCTTGATTTAGCTTAGCTAATCCAATCTCGCCAACGGTAATTAATATCTCGCTATTCGTTAAATCGGGGATTTTTCTTTAACATTTTGAGTCTCTAACTCCCGAGACTGTGAAGATCGAATTTGGTTTAATTAAAGGTAATCACGATTTGGGGCTTGATTAATTTTATCATTATTATATTCTCCATATCGCAACTCGAATCTTCGAAGATAAGTTTCTAGGAGATTTACAAGCCGAGCTGTGAAACTGCGAGATCGCGATAACATGCCTTAATTAAAAGGGAAGATAATCTTGGATTAAGTGATTAATTAATCAATTTATAATTGCATCGTGAATTTGCGAGTTGAGGTTTAGACATTGTAATCTTCGAAAAAGATATTGCCGAGTGGCGAGACGCTGAGAACAGTCTTTACCATGGTTATCTTTTACCTTCAATCCTTGACATGGGTTATTCGAAAGGAATTTGTGTCCTCGTCTATCAGGGTTGTGATAGTAAAAATTTGGGTTTGGCGAATGCCGAGGCGCGAAACCCCGACAACGCTTAATCACGAGTCAGGGAAAACTTTACCTTTGTTATTGTCTTGAGTGGAAAGTTAACATGATTTCTCCGTTTCATGACTCGGACTATGGAGATTACACGAATTATAGCATCCGACCTGCAAGATCCTGAAGTAGAACAAAAAAAAGGAAACATTTCTACAAAAGGTAGGACTTGTTTCTAGAGTAGAAAAATCATCGTTGTTTGCGTGATCAGCTTCAAATATCATCAATATCTCAGAGGAACAAATGAAAAAAAAATTTAGATTTCAAGCATTAAAAATGAAACTTGTGAAGGGCTAGAAAAACAAGGGCGGCTCCAACACCTGACTCACAAAATCGAAAAAAAATGACCCAACGGTCCATATCTCTCCCTTGATCAGTGGCTGCGATATTTTCATGATTTTGCGTTTCGGAAGTCTCTGATGTGATTGACTCTTGAACTCCTGATTCGAGAAATTGTGACCATGTTGATCGTGCGCCACATGTCCCTATGAAATGAGCAGCCTAGATATCACGATTTCAAGCCTTAGTCTGATGCTAAACTTTGCACAACCTTATAATATCGATTGCCCGATGGTTGTCGGTCTAATTTATCTGATGGATCCGATAGCTGAGACTGAGCCTGTTCTTGATGGATTTTTGCCCACCAGGTATGTGCACACCTTTTCATAATCACACCCCGACTTTGGATAAAAATGCATATGGTGGTTTTTTTTTAACCCCTTTTCTCGCATTTCGTTACCCAATGGCCAACTTCCAACGAAAACCATCCCCTTGCAAGAATAAGTGCTAACATTAGGCTCCATGGGGGATAGATTCCTCCCTGCAAGGCTCTAAGATATCCTTTTGCAGTTCTAGTCACCTTCTGTTGGGCTATGGAGTCAAGCTCAAAACACACTACTGAAAATATAGGCCGAAAATAGAAACAAAAAATAAACACACATTCTCGAAGGAGCTTATTTATGTATAGTCCTAAACTAGTAAAATTTTACATAGTGCTAGGTGAAGGAAAACTTCCACCATAGCCAATCAAGTAACTTCCCAAATGGAATCTCCTTTACTTTGTTGGTGATCACTAGCACTCGATGCAACTACAATAGCAGAACAGTTACATCCTTTATCTTGCCTCCTAACGTTGAGGTCAGGATAAAGTTGGGCAGCTTCAAAACATGAAGGAACTACAAATCCAGGTACTCCGTCACAGGCTCATAGGCCAAATGGAGAACTCCCAAAAAATTGTAACAGGTCGCCATCCCTGTTACGCAACTACTCACACATGGCTAAATCTCTCTATTAGGTACAGGAGGGTGATCAGCCGATACAGGATGACTAATCTCAGGTGTTGGCTGCTCATTAACAGGTTCTGAACATGAGATAAACTGCTATTTTTGTTGCTCCTCTGGTTCTTCTGGTTCTTCTTCTTGGCTCTCCCAAGGGTCAGATTCATAATCATCATAAAAAGGACCCGTGGGAAAACTCTTCTCTTCATCTTGCTGCTTAGTGTCTTCGGCTGGTGTAGGAGGGATGATTTACTCAAGATAATATTTCTTAATGAACAAACGATAAGGCCCAACAGTCTATTCTTGGAAATACTTCACATCCAGCTCATAACTTGATTCATAACTATCATATACAGGTTGGTTACTTCTCTGGTCAGTGAACTGTGATGTGGGGCTCCGTTGCTCTTCATTTGAATAGTTCTCAAATCTAGGGACAACAAGCCAAAGTGGAACGATCTCCCGATCCTTCCTTTTAGTCCCAAATGTGAACACATCATGGGACATCTCATGAAGAAAAAGAGAATAATCCTCCTCCACAATGGCTCATTCCTTTAAAACCGAGACAGTAGGCTTATGAGAGGTAGAAGCTAATGTCTCTACCACCATGGAATATTGAATATAGCCCTCATCAGTAGGGCTTCCAAGAACAACAGCTTCAAGAACTAGAAAATCCTCTGTATTTTCTTCAAAAAGGAAGCAGTCATGATCTTCCTTCAACTCTTCTATCTCTGCAGAGAGATATTCTACCATATTTGTCAACTCACCCAGAGAATCCTCCTCTTCATGGTCCTCATCCTTTCAACTTTCATAAGATACATCCACGTCTTGTGTTAGAAAAATAGGACCGTGGAGCAATAAAATAAAACAAATGTTGAAACAAAACACATAAGATACACAATACAATGGAGACACAGATTTACGTGGTTCACCCAGTGTAGGCTACGTCCACCAGAGAAATTGCCAGGTCCTTCCTTTATTATTATCTAGCATATGAAGGGATACAACCTACAACAAACCCGTTGTAACTTCCTCTTCTTTCTCTCATAGTCTCCCATCTCAGAATACAATACTCACCATCAACCATAGCCGCAATACATTTCCATCATAAAAGAGGGTTACCTTCTAGGGAAAAAAACCCTAACATAATCTCTATCGTTAGATCTGTGACCTTATAATGAACGATCCAGATTTACAATGAAATTACAATATACATTTACAAGGCAATTTTGCTTTGGGGGCCTGCTTGCCCCTAGACCCCTCAACTAGGGGGATAGCCCCCTTAGACCCTACAGAGGGGGTACCCCCCTTCTGTACTCCCCCATGTGGAAGAGTGTACATACTTCTGGGGTGTAAATACTTCATGGTGTATAAACACGACTGAAAGTAAAATACCTCTTAATCATGAAGATAATCAAGCTCCACAACCAACAATATCCCACTTGGAGACTGATCTCAACAACTCCACCGCTATTGTATATGCTAGACTCTGAAACTTCTTGGACCTGGAAAATTTCTCATCTTCATATTCATTCTCGAAGACCAATTGAAACTGAGTAGGAACTCAGTTTCTCCCTAGTTACTCCCTTTGTTAACATGTCTGTAGGATTTTGGCTAGTGTGTATCTTTTCCAACTTCAAATGTCCATCTTCCAAGGTGAATCATATGAAGTGGTACCTCAACTGCATATGCTTAGTCTTTGAATGGAAGGTTGAGTTCTTTGCAAGATGAATGGCACTCTCACTGTCACAGTACAACTTGCTATTCTCTTTCTTCTTTTCCAATTCCTCCATAAACCTCTGTAACCAAATCATCTCTTTACTAGCCTCTGTAGCAGCAACATACTCTTCCTTTTTTGTTGAAAGTGCTACAACCTTTTTCAGTTTTGAAATCCAACTTACTGATGTTCCACCTATAGTAAACACATACCCTATGGTACTCCTCCTACTATCTTTATCACCTACCATATCTGAATCAACATATCCTTGTAGAACAGTTTTTGAACCTCCAAAACATAATGCATGATTAGTAGTACCTCTCAAGTATATGAGAATCCACTTTACTACCTCCCAATGTTCTTTACCTAGATTGTTCATATATCTACTCACAACTCCCACTGGATGTGCAATATCTGGTCTTGTGCAAACCATTGCATATATCAAGTTGCCAACTGCTGATGAATATGGGACTCTGGACATGTATTTTATCTCCTCCTATGTCTTGGGACACATTTCCTTAGTTAATTTGAAATGGTTGGACAAAGGTGTACTAACTGGTTTTTCATTCTGCATTGTGAACCTCTCCAACACCTTCTCTGTGTACTCACCCTGAGACAATGTTAGTTTGCGATTTTTTTGGTCTCTTGTTATTCTCATGCCAAGGATTTTCTTTGCAGCACCCAAATCCTTCCTAGAAAATGAATTGGATAATTTATTCTTGAGCACATTTATATCCTTCATATTAGACCCTCCAACAAGCATGTCATCTACATACAATAGCAAGATAATAAAGCTTCCATTTTCTAGCTTTTTAAAATAAACACACTGATCAGAATGACATCTACTATAACCCTGTTCTGTCATAAAAATGTCAAACTTCAGATACCACTACCTTGGATCTTGCTTTAGGCCATATAATCTCTTCTTCAACCTGCATACCAAATTCTCCTTCCCTTTGATCTTATACCCCTGTGGCTGCTGCATATAAAAATCTTCCTCCAAATCCCCATGGAGAAAATTTGTTTTTACATCAAATTGTTCAAGATGCAAATCTTCTACTCCCACAAGACTTAAAATAGTTCTAATTGAAGTCATTTTAACAACAGAAGAAGATATTTCATCAAAATCTATACCTTTCTTTTGTGCAAACCCCTTTACAATCTTCTTCCTTCAACTTGTAAACCCATTTATTCTGCAATGCTCTTTTTCTTGCAGACAATTGAACCAAGTCCCAAGTATGGTTATTTACCAAGGAATCCATTTCCTCTTTCATGCCTTGCTGATCTGAAATCGGATCTAGAAGCCTGACAGGGCTTGAAAAATGCTCAAAAATGAAAGTGCTCAGAATCTGACAAAACCAATGCCATTGCATCCGTCTCATCATCCTCATTCCGATGATATATTTACTTTGTCAAATGGGCTTCGTATGCGAAAGTTATCGTGTTCTAATCGAAATCCCAAACAGGTTAAAAGTCAAAGGTCAACTGGTCAAAAAGTCAACGCTGATGACATCAGCATGCTGACTGTGCAGGAGATGACCTGGCACTCTCTAGCTGATTGTGATTGGGTAGGTTTGCTGACAGGGCAGACATGTGGAAGGCAACTGGACTAGTCAATGGTTGACAAGTGGCATTAATCCGTCAAATGGGGAGATGCCACGTGGCCCAGTCATGGGCAGCCACATGGCACCCAGTCATCAGTTGAAGTGGCATGTTTAAAAAAAAATTGTTTTGGGGTTCATGGGATTTGAACCCACGACCACCACCAAGCCCAACAACTTAAGAAATGGTTCATTGCCAATGCGCTACATTATTTCTTATGTTATAAAACCCACAATATTAAATATATTGTATGGTATTATGGCGCCTAAAGGAGAGGGCTGGGGGCTAAGCCCCAGCCCGTGGTCGTGTAAACCCCCATATGACCGGGAGTAAAGGGGCGCGTGCCATTGAAGGGGACTGCGCCCATATTATAACTATAAAGTGGGTTTTTAAACTACTTTTTGGGTTTTTATTGTAATTAAGCCTATTTTTAGTTAATTTTCTCCATTTTTGGGAGTTATTGGGTAGTTTTGGAGCCTAAATTTTAGGAGGAAGTTGGAGGTGAGCAACCAACTTCCCAGCTATATAACCAAGGCCTGTTTGAGGCCAGGGGCCAGCTTTGAGGGCATTCAGAGTAGAATAATGCTGAGGAGAAGCCAAGCCAAAGTCATTTTGAGGCAGAGAAGCTTTTGAGGAGGAGACACTGTTGGACCATTTCTGGGAGCTCCGGACGTCCGTTTTGTGTGCCATTATCTTTGCATGGTTCTAGAGATCTGGAAGAACATGACCAGATTAGTCTTGTATCCATTTGGCATCGCAACGATGTACTTTTGATATTTTGAACAGAAATAAAGAAGCCTCCCCCACAGAGAAAAAGTCTCGGAGACGTAGGTAAAGTTGTGCCGAACTCTGTTATCAATATGCGTGTTATGGTTTGTTGTTTATTATTTCATTTCATATCTAAAAATGTATATATGGCTGTCATAATTCCTCTTCTTTCCTCATTCTTTCACTAATTTTCTCAAATGGTTAATTAACGCATGCAAAATTAAAACTCAACCATATGTCATTAAAAGATCCGACGGATCAAGAGGTATCAGAGCTAGTTGACATTTGGATTTGAGCTTTGCATGTTGACCAGGGAAAAGCTACAGCATGGTGAAGGTGAACTTGTTGCAGAGAATCCATTAATTGGATTGAGAAAAAGATCTTCTCACAGCGAGAAGATGGCATCGGAAGAAGGGATTTCTCAGGATGAGAAAGAGTTCCGGAAAACATTCTTTGCCATGTCGAAGATGGTGCAAGTTTTGTACGAAGATTACTTGGAACGGAAGCGACCAATTTTGGGTAATTCTTTAAATGGCAAAAGTGAAGAGGAAGAGGACCATCCTCATATTCCTCCTTCACCTCCATCAACACCTCCTTCTTCTCCTTCTTCTTCAAGTTCAAGTTCTAAATCTTGTGGAAAGAAAAATGTTCAT